>NW_023496963.1:0-105721 GCF_013340165.1 Drosophila suzukii
AGCCCATAAAGGTATGCCATATCGAAATCCGAGTTCATTTGACAAGTTATGGGCTTTTAAAATGGAAAGAAGGCCATTTCAGTAAACCTTCGCAAAATTAAAATCAATGACATAAAAACCGTCATAGTTTTTACTACCTTAAAGTTATATATTTTAATGCAGATAGCAACATAATCATTCCACAAGCCTATAAAGGTATGCCATATCGAAATCCGAGTTCATTTGACCAAGTTATGGGCTTTTAAAGATGGAAAGAAGGCCCATTTCAGTAAACCTTTGCAAAATTAAAATCAATGACATAAAAACGGTCATATTTTTACTACCTTTAAATTATATATTTTAATGCAGATAACAACATAATCATTCCACAAGCCCATAAACGTATACCATATCGAAATACGAGTTCATTTGACCAAGCTATTGGCTTTTAAAGATGGAAAGCAGGCCCATTTCAGTAAACCTTCGCAAAATTAAAATCAATGACATAAACGGTCATTTTTTTACTACCTTTAAAGTTAAATATTTTAATGCAGATAACACATAATCATTCCACAAGCCTTAAAGGTATGCCATATCGAAATCCGAGTTCATTTGACCAAGTTATGGGCTTTTAATGATGAAAGAAGGCCCATTTCAGTAAACCTTCGCAAAATTAAATCAATGACATAAAAACGTCATATTTTTTACTACCTTTAAAGTTAAATATTTTAATGCAGATAACAACATAATCATTCCACAAGCCTATAAAGGTATGCCATATCGAAATCCGAGTTCATTTGACCAAGTTATGGGCTTTTAAAGATGGAAAGAAGGCCCATTTCAGTAAACCTTCGCAAAATTAAAATCAATGACATAAAAACGGTCATATTTTTTACTACCTTTAAAGTTATATATTTTAATGCAGATAACAACATAATCATTCCACAAGCCATAGAGGTATGCCATATCGAAATCCGAGTCCTTTTGACCAGGTTATGGGCTTTTAAAGATGGAAAGAAGGCCCATTTCAGTAAACCTTTGCAAAATTAAAATCAATGACATAAAAACGGTCATATTTTTTACTACCTTTAAAGTTATATATTTTAATGCAGATAACAACATAATCATTCCACAAGCCCTATAAAGGTATGCCATATCGAAATCCGAGTTCATTTGACCAAGTTATGGGCTTTTAAAGATGGAAAGAAGGCCCATTTCAGTAAACCTTCGCAAAATAAAATCAATGACATAAAAACGGTCATATTTTTTACTACTTTAAAGTTATATATTTTAATGCAGATAACAACATATCATTCCTCAAGCCCATAGAGGTATGCCATATCGAAATCCGAGTCATTTTGACCAAATTATGGGCTTTTAAAGATGGAAAGAAGGCCCATTTCAGTAAACCAAAATTAAAATCAATGACATAAAAACGGTCATATTTTTTACTACCTTTAAAATTATATATTTTAATGCAGATAAC
Organism: Drosophila suzukii; assembly: GCF_013340165.1. Taxonomy (NCBI): domain Eukaryota; kingdom Metazoa; phylum Arthropoda; class Insecta; order Diptera; family Drosophilidae; genus Drosophila; species Drosophila suzukii. Next base: position 1,466 of record NW_023496963.1, read on the forward strand.
AACATAATCATTCCACAAGCCTATAAAGGTATGCCATATCGAAATCCGAGTTCATTTGACCAAGTTATGGGCTTTTAAAGATGGAAAGAAGGCCCATTTCAGTAAACCTTGGCAAAATTAAAATCAATGACATAAAAACGGTCATATTTTTTACTACCTTTAAAGTTATATATTTTAATGCAGATAACAACATAATCATTCCACAAGCCATAGAGGTATGCCATATCGAAATCCGAGTCCTTTTGACCAGGTTATGGGCTTTTAAAGATGAAAGAAGGCCCATTTCAGTAAACCTTTGCAAAATTAAAATCAATCACATAAAAACGGTCATATTTTTTACTACCTTTAAAGTTATATATTTTAATGCAGATAACAACATAATCATTCCACAAGCCTATAAAGGTATGCCATATCGAAATCCGAGTTCATTTGACCAAGTTATGGGCTTTTAAAGATGGAAAGAAGGCCCATTTCAGTAAACCTTCGCAAAATTAAAATCAATGACATAAAAACGGTCATATTTTTACTACCTTTAAAGTTAAATATTTTAATGCAGATAACAACATAATCATTCCACAAGCCTAAAGGTATGCCATATCGAAATCCGAGTTCATTTGACCAAGTTATGGGCTTTTAAAGATGGAAAGAAGGCCCATTTCAGTAAACCTTTGCAAAATTAAAATCAATGACATAAAAACGGTCATATTTTTACTACCTTTAAAGTTAATATTTTAATGCAGATAACAACATAATCATTCCACAAGCCTATAAAGGTATGCCATATCGAAATCCGAGTCCTTTTGACCAGGTTATGGGCTTTTAAAGATGGAAAGAAGGCCCATTTAAATAAACCTTTGCAAAATTAAAATCAATGACATAAAAAGTCATTTTGACCAAATTATGGACTTTTAAAGATGGAAAGAAGGCCCATTTCAGTAAACCTTTGCAAAATTAAAATCAATGACATAAAAACGGTCATATTTTTTACTACCTTTAAAATTATATATTTTAATGCAGAAACAACATAATCATTCCCAAGCCCATAAGGTATGCCATATCGAAATCCGAGTCTTTTGACCAGGTTATGGGCTTTTAAAGATGGAAAGAAGGCCCATTTAATAAACCTTTGCAAAATTAAAATCAATGACATAAAAAGTCATTTTGACCAAATTATGGACTTTTAAAGATGGAAAGAAGGCCCATTTCAGTAAACCTTTGCAAAATTAAAATCAATCACATAAAAACGGTCATATTTTTTACTACCTTTAAAGTTATATATTTTAATGCAGATAACAACATAATCATTCCAGCCATAGCCATATAAACGGTATACCATATGGCTTTAAGATGGAAAGAAGGCCCATTTCTGTAAACTTCGCAAAATAAAATCAATGACATAAAAACGGTCATATTTTTTACTACATTTAAAGTTATATATTTTAATGCAGATAACAACATAATCATTCCTCAAGCCCATAGGGTATGCCATATCGAAATCCGAGTCATTTTGACCAGTTATGGGCTTTTAAAGATGGAAGAAGGCCCATTTCAGTAAACCTTTGCAAAATTAAAATCAATCACATAAAAACGGTCATATTTTTTACTACCTTTAAAGTTATATATTTTAATGCAGATAACAACATAATCATTCCACAAGCCTATAAAGGTATGCCATATCGAAATCCAGTTCATTTGACCAAGTTATGGGCTTTTAAAGATGGAAAGAAGGCCCATTTCAGTAAACCTTTGCAAAATTAAAATCAATGACATAAAACGGTCATATTTTTACTACCTTTAAAATTATATATTTTAATGCAGATAACAACATAATCATTCCACGAGCCCATAAAGGTATGCCATATCGAAATCCGAGTTCATTTGACCAAGTTATTGGCTTTTAAAGATGGAAAGAAGGCCCATTTCAGTAAACCTTCGCAAAATTAAAATCAATGACATAAAAACGGTCATATTTTTAACTACCTTTAAATTATATATTTTAATGCAGATAACAACATAATCATTCCACAAGCCCATAAAGGTATACCATATCGAAATACGAGTTCATTTGACCAAGTATGGCTTTTAAAGATGGAAAGAAGGCCCATTTCAGTAAACCTTCGCAAAATTAAAATCAATGACATAAAAGCGTCATTTTTTTACTACCTTTAAAGTTAATATTTTAATGCAGATAACACATAATCATTCCACAAGCCTTAAAGGTATGCCATATCGAAATCCGAGTTCATTTGACCAAGTTATGGGCTTTTAAAGATGAAAGAAGGCCCATTTCAGTAAACCTTCGCAAAATTAAAATCAATGACATAAAAACCGGTCATATTTTTACTACCTTTAAAGTTAAATATTTTAATGCAGATAACAACATAATCATTCCACAAGCCTATAAAGGTATGCCATATCGAAATCCGAGTTCATTTGACCAAGTTATGGGCTTTTAAAGATGGAAAGAAGGCCCATTTCAGTAAACCTTCTGCAAAATTAAAATCAATGACATAAAAACGGTCATATTTATACCCGTTACTCGTAGAGTAAAAGGGTATACTAGATTCGTCGGAAAGTATGTAACAGGCAGAAGGAAGCGTTTCCGACCCCACAAAGTATATATATTCTTGATCAGGATCACTAGCCGAGTCGATCTAGCCATGTCCTCTGTCCGTCTGTCCGTCTGTCCGTCTGTCCGTCTGTCTGTCCGGATGAACGCTGAGATCTCGGAAACTATGGGAGCTAGGCTATTGAGATTTGGCGTGCAGATTCCTGACTTCTTACGCAGCGCAAGTTTGTTTCAGACAGTGCCACGCCCACTCTAACGCCCACAAACCGCCCAAAACTGTGGCTCCTACAGTTTTGATGCTAGATAAAAATTTTAACTGAAATGTATTGTTCTCATCAATACCTATCGATTGACCAAAAAAAAGTTTGCCACGCCCACTTAACGCCCACAAACCGCGAAAACCTGTGACGCCCACAATTTTCATGCTAGATAAAAAATTTTAACTGAAATGTATTGGTTCGTCATACCTATCGATTGATCCAAAAAAAATTTGCCACGCCCACTTAACGCCCAAACGAACCTTACCCACAATTCTGCTAATAAAATTTACTGAAAGTATGGTTGCGCCTATCATTATCAAAAATATTTTTAATCTCGCTTTGCTGCTTGCATATCTCCATATAGCTGAGTAACGGGTATCTGATAGCGAGGTACTCGACTATAGCGTTCTTCCTTGTTTTTACTACCTTTAAAGTTATATATTTAATGCAGATAACAACATAATCATTCCACAAGCCCATAGAGGTATGCCATATCGAAATCCGAGTCCTTTTGACCAGGTTATGGGCTTTTAAAGATGGAAAGAAGGCCCATTTCAGTAAACCTTTGCAAAATTAAAATCAATGACATAAAAACGGTCATATTTTTTACTACCTTTAAAGTTATATATTTTAATGCAGATAACAACATAATCATTCCACAAGCCTATAAAGGTATGCCATATCGAAATCCGAGTTATTTGACCAAGTTATGGGCTTTTAAAGATGGAAAGAAGGCCCATTTCAGTAAACCTTTGCAAAATTAAAATCAATGACATAAAACGGTCATATTTTTTACTACCTTTAAATTATATATTTTAATGCAGATAACAACATAATCATTCCACAAGCCCATAAAGGTATGCCATATCGAAATCCGAGTTCATTTGACCAAGTTATGGGCTTTTAAAGATGGAAAGAAGGCCCATTTCAGTAAACCTTGCAAAATTAAAATCAATGACATAAAAACGGTCATATTTTTTACTACATTTAAAGTTATATATTTTAATGCAGATAACAACATAATCATTCCACAAGCCCATAGAGGTATGCCATATCGAAATCCGAGTCATTTTGACCAAGTTATGGGCTTTTAAAGATGGAAAGAAGGCCCATTTCAGTAAACCTTTGCAAAATTAAAATCAATGACATAAAAACGGTCATATTTTTTACTACCTTTAAAGTTATATATTTTAATGCAGATAACAACATAATCATTCCACAAGCCCATAAAGGTATGCCATATCGAAATCCGAGTTCATTTGACCAAGTTATGGCTTTTAAAGATGGAAAGAAGGCCCATTTCAGTAAACCTTCGCAAAATTAAAATCAATGACATAAAACGGTCATATTTTTTACTACCTTTAAAGTTAATATTTTAATGCAGATAACAACATAATCATTCCACAAGCCTATAAAGGTATGCCATATCGAAATCCGAGTTCATTTGACCAAGTTATGGGCTTTTAAAGATGGAAAGAAGGCCCATTTCAGTAAACCTTCGCAAAATTAAAATCAATGACATAAAAACGGTCATATTTTTACTACCTTTAAAGTTATATATTTTAATGCAGATAACAACATAATCATTCCACAAGCCTATAAAGGTATGCCATATCGAAATCCGAGTTCATTTGACCAAGTTATGGGCTTTTGAAGATGGAAAGAAGGCCCATTTCAGTAAACCTTCTCAAAATTAAAATCAATGACATAAAAACGGTCATATTTTTTTACTACCTTTAAAGTTATATACTTTAATGCAGATAACAACATAATCATTCCACAAGCCTATAAGGGTATGCAATATCGAAATCCGAGTTCATTTGACCAAGTTATGGGCTTTTAAAAATTTAAAGTAAGCAGATAACAACATAATTATTTTCTTCAAGCCCATAAAGGTATGCCATGTCGAAATCCGAATTCATTTGACCAGGTTATGGGTTTTTAAAGATGGAAAGAAGGCCCATTTTAGTAAACCTTCGCAAAATTAAAATCAATGACATAAAAACGGTCATATTTTTTACTACCTTTAAAGTTAAATATTTTAATGCAAATAATAACAAAATCATTTCACAAGCCCCTAAAGGTATGCCATATCGAAATACGAGTTAATTTGACCAAGTAATGGGCTTTTAAAGATGGAAAGAAGGCCCATTTCAGTAAACCTTCGCAAAATTAAAATCAATGACATAAAAACGGTCATATTTTTTACTACCTTTAAAGTTATATATTTTAATGCAGATAACAACATAATCATTCCACAAGCCATAAAGGTATGCCATATCGAAATCCGAGTTCATTTGACCAAGTTATGGGCTTTTAAAGATGGAAAGAAGGCCCATTTCAGTAAACCTTCGCAAAATTAAAATCAATGACATAAAAACGGTCATATTTTTTACTACCTTTAAAGTTATATATTTTAATGCAGATAACAACATAATCATTCCACAAGCCCATAAAGGTATGCCATATCGAAATCCGAGTTCATTTGACCAAGTTATGGGCTTTTAAAGATGGAAAGAAGGCCCATTTCAGTAAACCTTCGCAAAATTAAAATCAATGACATAAAACGGTCATATTTTTTACTACCTTTAAAGTTATATATTTTAATGCAGATAACAACATAATCATTCCACAAGCCTATAAGGTATGCCATATCGAAATCCGAGTTCATTTGACCAAGTTATGGGCTTTTAAAGATGGAAAGAAGGCCCATTTCAGTAAACCTTCGCAAAATTAAAATCAATGACATAAAAACGGTCATATTTTTACTACCTTTAAAGTTAATATTTTAATGCAGATAACAACATAATCATTCCACAAGCCTATAAAGGTATGCCATATCGAAATCCGAGTTCATTTGACCAAGTTATGGGCTTTTAAAGATGGAAAGAAGGCCCATTTCAGTAAACCTTCGCAAAATTAAAATCAATGACATAAAAACGGTCATATTTATACCGTTACTCGTAATAAAAGTATACTAATTGTCGAAGTATGTAACAGCAGAAGAAGCGTTTCCGACCCAAAAGTATATATATCTTGATCAGGATCACTAGGAGTCGATCTAGCCATGTCGTCTGTCCGTTGTCGTCGTTTGTCTGTCCGATGAACGCTGAGATCTCGGAAACTATGGAGCTAGGCTATTGAGATTTGCGTCAATTCCTGACTTCTTACGCAGCGCAAGTTTGTTTCAGAATGCACGCCACTCTAACGCCACAAACCCCAAAACTGTCTCCTACAGTTTTGATGCTAGATAAAAATTTTAACTGAAATGTATTTTCTCATCAATACCTATCGATTGACCAAAAAAAAGTTTGCCACGCCACTTAACGCCACAAACCGCGAAACCTGTGACGCCACAATTTCATGCTAGATAAAAATTTTAACTGAAATGTATTGGTTCGTCATACCTATCGATTGATCCAAAAAAAATTTGCCACGCCACTTAACGCCCATAACGCTTAAATCTGTTACCGGTATGCCATTTTAATCCTTTGCTGTTGCATATCCCATTTAGTAACTATCTGATACATATCGATATACGTTCTTTTTTTTACTACCTTTAAAGTTATATATTTTAATGCAGATAACAACATAATCATTCCACAAGCCCATAGAGGTATGCCATATCGAAATCCGAGTCTTTTGACCAGTTATGGGCTTTTAAAGATGGAAAGAAGGCCCATTTCAGTAAACCTTCGCAAAATTAAAATCAATGACATAAAAACGGTCATATTTTTTACTACCTTTAAAGTTATATATTTTAATGCAGATAACAACATAATCATTCCACAAGCCTATAAAGGTATGCCATATCGAAATCCGAGTTCATTTGACCAAGTTATGGGCTTTTAAAGATGGAAAGAAGGCCCATTTCAGTAAACCTTTGCAAAATTAAAATCAATGACATAAAACGGTCATATTTTTTACTACCTTTAAAGTTATATATTTTAATGCAGATAACAACATAATCATTCCACAAGCCCATAAAGGTATGCCATATCGAAATCCGAGTTCATTTGACCAAGTTATGGGCTTTTAAAGATGGAAAGAAGGCCCATTTCAGTAAACCTTCGCAAAATTAAAATCAATGACATAAAAACGGTCATATTTTTTACTACCTTTAAAGTTATATATTTTAATGCAGATAACAACATAATCATTCCACAAGCCCATAAGGTATGCCATATCGAAATCCGAGTCATTTGACCAAGTTATGGGCTTTTAAAGATGGAAAGAAGGCCCATTTCAGTAAACCTTTGCAAAATTAAAATCAATGACATAAAAACGGTCATATTTTTTACTACCTTTAAAGTTATATATTTTAATGCAGATAACAACATAATCATTCCACAAGCCCATAAAGGTATGCCATATCGAAATCCGAGTTCATTTGACCAAGTTATGGCTTTTAAAGATGGAAAGAAGGCCCATTTCAGTAAACCTTCGCAAAATTAAAATCAATGACATAAAAACGGTCATATTTTTTACTACCTTTAAAGTTATATATTTTAATGCAGATAACAACATAATCATTCCACAAGCCATAAAGGTATGCCATATCGAAATCCGAGTTCATTTGACCAAGTTATGGGCTTTTAAAGATGGAAAGAAGGCCCATTTCAGTAAACCTTCGCAAAATTAAAATCAATGACATAAAAACGGTCATATTTTTACTACCTTTAAAGTTATATATTTTAATGCAGATAACAACATAATCATTCCACAAGCCATAAAGGTATGCCATATCGAAATCCGAGTTCATTTGACCAAGTTATGGGCTTTTAAAGATGGAAAGAAGGCCCATTTCAGTAAACCTTCGCAAAATTAAAATCAATGACATAAAAACGGTCATATTTTTTACTACCTTTAAAGTTATATATTTTAATGCAGATAACAACATAATCATTCCACAAGCCATAAGGTATGCCATATCGAAATCCGAGTTCATTTGACCAAGTTATGGGCTTTAAAAAAAAAGAAAAAAAAAAAAAAAATCATTAACCAAGTTATGGCTTTTAAAGATGGAAAGAAGGCCCATTTCAGTAAACCTTCGCAAAATTAAAATCAATGACATAAAAACGGTCATATTTTTTACTACCTTTAAAGTTATATATTTTAATGCAGATAACAACATAATCATTCCACAAGCCCATAAAGGTATGCCATATCGAAATCCGAGTTCATTTGACCAAGTTATGGGCTTTTAAAGATGGAAAGAAGGCCCATTTCAGTAAACCTTCGCAAAATTAAAATCAATGACATAAAAACGGTCATATTTTTTACTACCTTTAAAGTTATATATTTTAATGCAGATAACAACATAATCATTCCACAAGCCTATAAAGGTATGCCATATCGAAATCCGAGTTCATTTGACCAAGTTATGGGCTTTTAAAGATGGAAAGAAGGCCCATTTCAGTAAACCTTCGCAAAATTAAAATCAATGACATAAAAACGGTCATATTTTTTACTACCTTTAAAGTTATATATTTTAATGCAGATAACAACATAATCATTCCACAAGCCATAAAGGTATGCCATATCGAAATCCGAGTTCATTTGACCAAGTTATGGGCTTTTAAAGATGGAAAGAAGGCCCATTTCAGTAAACCTTCGCAAAATTAAAATCAATGACATAAAAACGGTCATATTTTTTACTACCTTTAAAGTTATATATTTTAATGCAGATAACAACATAATCATTCCACAAGCCATAAAGGTATGCCATATCGAAATCCGAGTTCATTTGACCAAGTTATGGGCTTTTAAAGATGGAAAGAAGGCCCATTTCAGTAAACCTTCGCAAAATTAAAATCAATGACATAAAAACGGTCATATTTTTTACTACCTTTAAAGTTATATATTTTAATGCAGATAACAACATAATCATTCCACAAGCCTATAAAGGTATGCCATATCGAAATCCGAGTTCATTTGACCAAGTTATGGGCTTTTAAAGATGGAAAGAAGGCCCATTTCAGTAAACCTTCGCAAAATTAAAATCAATGACATAAAAACGGTCATATTTTTTACTACCTTTAAAGTTATATATTTTAATGCAGATAACAACATAATCATTCCACAAGCCCATAAGGTATGCCATATCGAAATCCGAGTTCATTTGACCAAGTTATGGGCTTTTAAAGATGGAAAGAAGGCCCATTTCAGTAAACCTTCGCAAAATTAAAATCAATGACATAAAAACGGTCATATTTTTTACTACCTTTAAAGTTATATATTTTAATGCAGATAACAACATAATCATTCCACAAGCCCATAAAGGTATGCCATATCGAAATCCGAGTTCATTTGACCAAGTTATGGGCTTTTAAAGATGGAAAGAAGGCCCATTTCAGTAAACCTTTGCAAAATTAAAATCAATGACATAAAAACGGTCATATTTTTTCTACCTTTAAAGTTATATATTTTAATGCAGATAACAACATAATCATTCCACAAGCCCATAAAGGTATGCCATATCGAAATCCGAGTTCATTTGACCAAGTTATGGGCTTTTAAAGATGGAAAGAAGGCCCATTTCAGTAAACCTTCGCAAAATTAAAATCAATGACATAAAAACGGTCATATTTTTTACTACCTTTAAAGTTATATATTTTAATGCAGATAACAACATAATCATTCCACAAGCCCATAAGGTATGCCATATCGAAATCCGAGTTCATTTGACCAAGTTATGGGCTTTTAAAGATGGAAAGAAGGCCCATTTCAGTAAACCTTCGCAAAATTAAAATCAATGACATAAAAACGGTCATATTTTTTACTACCTTTAAAGTTATATATTTTAATGCAGATAACAACATAATCATTCCACAAGCCCATAAAGGTATGCCATATCGAAATCCGAGTTCATTTGACCAAGTTATGGGCTTTTAAAGATGGAAAGAAGGCCCATTTCAGTAAACCTTCGCAAAATTAAAATCAATGACATAAAAACGGTCATATTTTTTACTACCTTTAAAGTTATATATTTTAATGCAGATAACAACATAATCATTCCACAAGCCCATAAAGGTATGCCATATCGAAATCCGAGTTCATTTGACCAAGTTATGGGCTTTTAAAGATGGAAAGAAGGCCCATTTCAGTAAACCTTCGCAAAATTAAAATCAATGACATAAAAACGGTCATATTTTTTACTACCTTTAAAGTTATATATTTTAATGCAGATAACAACATAATCATTCCACAAGCCCATAAAGGTATGCCATATCGAAATCCGAGTTCATTTGACCAAGTTATGGGCTTTTAAAGATGGAAAGAAGGCCCATTTCAGTAAACCTTCGCAAAATTAAAATCAATGACATAAAAACGGTCATATTTTTTACTACCTTTAAAGTTATATATTTTAATGCAGATAACAACATAATCATTCCACAAGCCCATAAAGGTATGCCATATCGAAATCCGAGTTCATTTGACCAAGTTATGGGCTTTTAAAGATGGAAAGAAGGCCCATTTCAGTAAACCTTTGCAAAATTAAAATCAATGACATAAAAACGGTCATATTTTTTACTACCTTTAAAGTTATATATTTTAATGCAGATAACAACATAATCATTCCACAAGCCATAAAGGTATGCCATATCGAAATCCGAGTTCATTTGACCAAGTTATGGGCTTTTAAAGATGGAAAGAAGGCCCATTTCAGTAAACCTTCGCAAAATTAAAATCAATGACATAAAAACGGTCATATTTTTTACTACCTTTAAAGTTATATATTTTAATGCAGATAACAACATAATCATTCCACAAGCCCATAAAGGTATGCCATATCGAAATCCGAGTTCATTTGACCAAGTTATGGGCTTTTAAAGATGGAAAGAAGGCCCATTTCAGTAAACCTTCGCAAAATTAAAATCAATGACATAAAAACGGTCATATTTTTTACTACCTTTAAAGTTATATATTTTAATGCAGATAACAACATAATCATTCCACAAGCCCATAAGGTATGCCATATCGAAATCCGAGTTCATTTGACCAAGTTATGGGCTTTTAAAGATGGAAAGAAGGCCCATTTCAGTAAACCTTTGCAAAATTAAAATCAATGACATAAAAACGGTCATATTTTTTACTACCTTTAAAGTTATATATTTTAATGCAGATAACAACATAATCATTCCACAAGCCCATAAAGGTATGCCATATCGAAATCCGAGTTCATTTGACCAAGTTATGGGCTTTTAAAGATGGAAAGAAGGCCCATTTCAGTAAACCTTCGCAAAATTAAAATCAATGACATAAAAACGGTCATATTTTTTACTACCTTTAAAGTTATATATTTTAATGCAGATAACAACATAATCATTCCACAAGCCCATAAAGGTATGCCATATCGAAATCCGAGTTCATTTGACCAAGTTATGGGCTTTTAAAGATGGAAAGAAGGCCCATTTCAGTAAACCTTCGCAAAATTAAAATCAATGACATAAAAACGGTCATATTTTTTACTACCTTTAAAGTTATATATTTTAATGCAGATAACAACATAATCATTCCACAAGCCATAAAGGTATGCCATATCGAAATCCGAGTTCATTTGACCAAGTTATGGGCTTTTAAAGATGGAAAGAAGGCCCATTTCAGTAAACCTTCGCAAAATTAAAATCAATGACATAAAAACGGTCATATTTTTTACTACCTTTAAAGTTATATATTTTAATGCAGATAACAACATAATCATTCCACAAGCCATAAGGTATGCCATATCGAAATCCGAGTTCATTTGACCAAGTTATGGGCTTTTAAAGATGGAAAGAAGGCCCATTTCAGTAAACCTTCGCAAAATTAAAATCAATGACATAAAAACGGTCATATTTTTTACTACCTTTAAAGTTATATATTTTAATGCAGATAACAACATAATCATTCCACAAGCCCATAAAGGTATGCCATATCGAAATCCGAGTTCATTTGACCAAGTTATGGGCTTTTAAAGATGGAAAGAAGGCCCATTTCAGTAAACCTTTGCAAAATTAAAATCAATGACATAAAAACGGTCATATTTTTTACTACCTTTAAAGTTATATATTTTAATGCAGATAACAACATAATCATTCCACAAGCCCATAAGGTATGCCATATCGAAATCCGAGTTCATTTGACCAAGTTATGGGCTTTTAAAGATGGAAAGAAGGCCCATTTCAGTAAACCTTGCAAAATTAAAATCAATGACATAAAAACGGTCATATTTTTTACTACCTTTAAAGTTATATATTTTAATGCAGATAACAACATAATCATTCCACAAGCCCATAAGGTATGCCATATCGAAATCCGAGTTCATTTGACCAAGTTATGGGCTTTTAAATAAAGATATAGAGATAACAAATATCAAACCAAGTTCATTGAAAGTTATTGGCTTTTAAAGATGGAAAGAAGGCCCATTTCAGTAAACCTTCGCAAAATTAAAATCAATGACATAAAAACGGTCATATTTTTTACTACCTTTAAAGTTATATATTTTAATGCAGATAACAACATAATCATTCCACAAGCCCATAAAGGTATGCCATATCGAAATCCGAGTTCATTTGACCAAGTTATGGGCTTTTAAAGATGGAAAGAAGGCCCATTTCAGTAAACCTTCGCAAAATTAAAATCAATGACATAAAAACGGTCATATTTTTTACTACCTTTAAAGTTATATATTTTAATGCAGATAACAACATAATCATTCCACAAGCCCATAAAGGTATGCCATATCGAAATCCGAGTTCATTTGACCAAGTTATGGGCTTTTAAAGATGGAAAGAAGGCCCATTTCAGTAAACCTTCGCAAAATTAAAATCAATGACATAAAAACGGTCATATTTTTTACTACCTTTAAAGTTATATATTTTAATGCAGATAACAACATAATCATTCCACAAGCCCATAAGGTATGCCATATCGAAATCCGAGTTCATTTGACCAAGTTATGGGCTTTTAAAGATGGAAAGAAGGCCCATTTCAGTAAACCTTCGCAAAATTAAAATCAATGACATAAAAACGGTCATATTTTTTACTACCTTTAAAGTTATATATTTTAATGCAGATAACAACATAATCATTCCACAAGCCCATAAAGGTATGCCATATCGAAATCCGAGTTCATTTGACCAAGTTATGGGCTTTTAAAGATGGAAAGAAGGCCCATTTCAGTAAACCTTCGCAAAATTAAAATCAATGACATAAAAACGGTCATATTTTTTACTACCTTTAAAGTTATATATTTTAATGCAGATAACAACATAATCATTCCACAAGCCCATAAAGGTATGCCATATCGAAATCCGAGTTCATTTGACCAAGTTATGGGCTTTTAAAGATGGAAAGAAGGCCCATTTCAGTAAACCTTTGCAAAATTAAAATCAATGACATAAAAACGGTCATATTTTTTACTACCTTTAAAGTTATATATTTTAATGCAGATAACAACATAATCATTCCACAAGCCCATAAAGGTATGCCATATCGAAATCCGAGTTCATTTGACCAAGTTATGGGCTTTTAAAGATGGAAAGAAGGCCCATTTCAGTAAACCTTCGCAAAATTAAAATCAATGACATAAAAACGGTCATATTTTTTACTACCTTTAAAGTTATATATTTTAATGCAGATAACAACATAATCATTCCACAAGCCCATAAAGGTATGCCATATCGAAATCCGAGTTCATTTGACCAAGTTATGGGCTTTTAAAGATGGAAAGAAGGCCCATTTCAGTAAACCTTCGCAAAATTAAAATCAATGACATAAAAACGGTCATATTTTTTACTACCTTTAAAGTTATATATTTTAATGCAGATAACAACATAATCATTCCACAAGCCCATAAGGTATGCCATATCGAAATCCGAGTTCATTTGACCAAGTTATGGGCTTTTAAAGATGGAAAGAAGGCCCATTTCAGTAAACCTTCGCAAAATTAAAATCAATGACATAAAAACGGTCATATTTTTTACTACCTTTAAAGTTATATATTTTAATGCAGATAACAACATAATCATTCCACAAGCCCATAAAGGTATGCCATATCGAAATCCGAGTTCATTTGACCAAGTTATGGGCTTTTAAAGATGGAAAGAAGGCCCATTTCAGTAAACCTTCGCAAAATTAAAATCAATGACATAAAAACGGTCATATTTTTTACTACCTTTAAAGTTATATATTTTAATGCAGATAACAACATAATCATTCCACAAGCCCATAAAGGTATGCCATATCGAAATCCGAGTTCATTTGACCAAGTTATGGGCTTTTAAAGATGGAAAGAAGGCCCATTTCAGTAAACCTTCGCAAAATTAAAATCAATGACATAAAAACGGTCATATTTTTTACTACCTTTAAAGTTATATATTTTAATGCAGATAACAACATAATCATTCCACAAGCCCATAAAGGTATGCCATATCGAAATCCGAGTTCATTTGACCAAGTTATGGGCTTTTAAAGATGGAAAGAAGGCCCATTTCAGTAAACCTTCGCAAAATTAAAATCAATGACATAAAAACGGTCATATTTTTTACTACCTTTAAAGTTATATATTTTAATGCAGATAACAACATAATCATTCCACAAGCCCATAAGGTATGCCATATCGAAATCCGAGTTCATTTGACCAAGTTATGGGCTTTTAAAGATGGAAAGAAGGCCCATTTCAGTAAACCTTCGCAAAATTAAAATCAATGACATAAAAACGGTCATATTTTTTACTACCTTTAAAGTTATATATTTTAATGCAGATAACAACATAATCATTCCACAAGCCATAAAGGTATGCCATATCGAAATCCGAGTTCATTTGACCAAGTTATGGGCTTTTAAAGATGGAAAGAAGGCCCATTTCAGTAAACCTTCGCAAAATTAAAATCAATGACATAAAAACGGTCATATTTTTTACTACCTTTAAAGTTATATATTTTAATGCAGATAACAACATAATCATTCCACAAGCCCATAAAGGTATGCCATATCGAAATCCGAGTTCATTTGACCAAGTTATGGGCTTTTAAAGATGGAAAGAAGGCCCATTTCAGTAAACCTTCGCAAAATTAAAATCAATGACATAAAAACGGTCATATTTTTTACTACCTTTAAAGTTATATATTTTAATGCAGATAACAACATAATCATTCCACAAGCCCATAAGGTATGCCATATCGAAATCCGAGTTCATTTGACCAAGTTATGGGCTTTTAAAGATGGAAAGAAGGCCCATTTCAGTAAACCTTCGCAAAATTAAAATCAATGACATAAAAACGGTCATATTTTTTACTACCTTTAAAGTTATATATTTTAATGCAGATAACAACATAATCATTCTCCACAAGCCATAAAGGTATGCCATATCGAAATCCGAGTTCATTTGACCAAGTTATGGGCTTTTAAAGATGGAAAGAAGGCCCATTTCAGTAAACCTTCGCAAAATTAAAATCAATGACATAAAAACGGTCATATTTTTTACTACCTTTAAAGTTATATATTTTAATGCAGATAACAACATAATCATTCCACAAGCCATAAAGGTATGCCATATCGAAATCCGAGTTCATTTGACCAAGTTATGGGCTTTTAAAGATGGAAAGAAGGCCCATTTCAGTAAACCTTCGCAAAATTAAAAAAAAAAAAAAAAAAAAAAAAAAAAAAATAAAATCAATGACATAAAAACGGTCATATTTTTTACTACCTTTAAAGTTATATATTTTAATGCAGATAACAACATAATCATTCCACAAGCCCATAAAGGTATGCCATATCGAAATCCGAGTTCATTTGACCAAGTTATGGGCTTTTAAAGATGGAAAGAAGGCCCATTTCAGTAAACCTTCGCAAAATTAAAATCAATGACATAAAAACGGTCATATTTTTTACTACCTTTAAAGTTATATATTTTAATGCAGATAACAACATAATCATTCCACAAGCCCATAAAGGTATGCCATATCGAAATCCGAGTTCATTTGACCAAGTTATGGGCTTTTAAAGATGGAAAGAAGGCCCATTTCAGTAAACCTTCGCAAAATTAAAATCAATGACATAAAAACGGTCATATTTTTTACTACCTTTAAAGTTATATATTTTAATGCAGATAACAACATAATCATTCCACAAGCCCATAAAGGTATGCCATATCGAAATCCGAGTTCATTTGACCAAGTTATGGGCTTTTAAAGATGGAAAGAAGGCCCATTTCAGTAAACCTTCGCAAAATTAAAATCAATGACATAAAAACGGTCATATTTTTTACTACCTTTAAAGTTATATATTTTAATGCAGATAACAACATAATCATTCCACAAGCCCATAAAGGTATGCCATATCGAAATCCGAGTTCATTTGACCAAGTTATGGGCTTTTAAAGATGGAAAGAAGGCCCATTTCAGTAAACCTTCGCAAAATTAAAATCAATGACATAAAAACGGTCATATTTTTTACTACCTTTAAAGTTATATATTTTAATGCAGATAACAACATAATCATTCCACAAGCCCATAAAGGTATGCCATATCGAAATCCGAGTTCATTTGACCAAGTTATGGGCTTTTAAAGATGGAAAGAAGGCCCATTTCAGTAAACCTTCGCAAAATTAAAATCAATGACATAAAAACGGTCATATTTTTTACTACCTTTAAAGTTATATATTTTAATGCAGATAACAACATAATCATTCCACAAGCCCATAAGGTATGCCATATCGAAATCCGAGTTCATTTGACCAAGTTATGGGCTTTTAAAGATGGAAAGAAGGCCCATTTCAGTAAACCTTCGCAAAATTAAAATCAATGACATAAAAACGGTCATATTTTTTACTACCTTTAAAGTTATATATTTTAATGCAGATAACAACATAATCATTCCACAAGCCCATAAAGGTATGCCATATCGAAATCCGAGTTCATTTGACCAAGTTATGGGCTTTTAAAGATGGAAAGAAGGCCCATTTCAGTAAACCTTCGCAAAATTAAAATCAATGACATAAAAACGGTCATATTTTTTACTACCTTTAAAGTTATATATTTTAATGCAGATAACAACATAATCATTCCACAAGCCCATAAGGTATGCCATATCGAAATCCGAGTCATTTGACCAGTTATGGCTTTAAAATGAAAAAGGCCATTTCAGTAAACCTTGCAAAATTAAATCAATGACATAAAAACGGTCATATTTTTACTACTTTAAAGTTATATTTTAATGCAGATAACAACATAATCATTCCACAAGCCATAAGGTATGCCATATCGAAATCCGAGTTCATTTGACCAAGTTATGGGCTTTTAAAGATGGAAAGAAGGCCCATTTCAGTAAACCTTTGCAAAATTAAAATCAATGACATAAAAACGGTCATATTTTTTACTACCTTTAAAGTTATATATTTTAATGCAGATAACAACATAATCATTCCACAAGCCCATAAAGGTATGCCATATCGAAATCCGAGTTCATTTGACCAAGTTATGGGCTTTTAAAGATGGAAAGAAGGCCCATTTCAGTAAACCTTCGCAAAATTAAAATCAATGACATAAAAACGGTCATATTTTTTACTACCTTTAAAGTTATATATTTTAATGCAGATAACAACATAATCATTCCACAAGCCATAAAGGTATGCCATATCGAAATCCGAGTTCATTTGACCAAGTTATGGGCTTTTAAAGATGGAAAGAAGGCCCATTTCAGTAAACCTTCGCAAAATTAAAATCAATGACATAAAAACGGTCATATTTTTTACTACCTTTAAAGTTATATATTTTAATGCAGATAACAACATAATCATTCCACAAGCCCATAAAGGTATGCCATATCGAAATCCGAGTTCATTTGACCAAGTTATGGGCTTTTAAAGATGGAAAGAAGGCCCATTTCAGTAAACCTTCGCAAAATTAAAATCAATGACATAAAAACGGTCATATTTTTTACTACCTTTAAAGTTATATATTTTAATGCAGATAACAACATAATCATTCCACAAGCCCATAGAGGTATGCCATATCGAAATCCGAGTTCTTTGACCAAGTTATGGGCTTTTAAAGATGGAAAGAAGGCCCATTTCAGTAAACCTTCGCAAAATTAAAATCAATGACATAAAAACGGTCATATTTTTTACTACCTTTAAAGTTATATATTTTAATGCAGATAACAACATAATCATTCCACAAGCCATAAAGGTATGCCATATCGAAATCCGAGTTCATTTGACCAAGTTATGGGCTTTTAAAGATGGAAAGAAGGCCCATTTCAGTAAACCTTCGCAAAATTAAAATCAATGACATAAAAACGGTCATATTTTTTACTACCTTTAAAGTTATATATTTTAATGCAGATAACAACATAATCATTCCACAAGCCCTAAAGGTATGCCATATCGAAATCCGAGTTCATTTGACCAAGTTATGGCTTTTAAAGATGGAAAGAAGGCCCATTTCAGTAAACCTTCGCAAAATTAAAATCAATGACATAAAAACGGTCATATTTTTTACTACCTTTAAAGTTATATATTTTAATGCAGATAACAACATAATCATTCCACAAGCCCATAAAGGTATGCCATATCGAAATCCGAGTTCATTTGACCAAGTTATGGGCTTTTAAAGATGGAAAGAAGGCCCATTTCAGTAAACCTTCGCAAAATTAAAATCAATGACATAAAAACGGTCATATTTTTTACTACCTTTAAAGTTATATATTTTAATGCAGATAACAACATAATCATTCCACAAGCCTATAAGGTATGCCATATCGAAATCCGATTTGACCAAGTATGCTTTTAAAAAAAAAAAAAAAAAAAAAATCAAACATAAATATGCCATATCGAAATCCGATTCATTTGACCAAGTTATGGGCTTTTAAAGATGGAAAGAAGGCCCATTTCAGTAAACCTTGCAAAATTAAAATCAATGACATAAAAACGGTCATATTTTTTACTACCTTTAAAGTTATATATTTTAATGCAGATAACAACATAATCATTCCACAAGCCCATAAAGGTATGCCATATCGAAATCCGAGTTCATTTGACCAAGTTATGGGCTTTTAAAGATGGAAAGAAGGCCCATTTCAGTAAACCTTCGCAAAATTAAAATCAATGACATAAAAACGGTCATATTTTTTACTACCTTTAAAGTTATATATTTTAATGCAGATAACAACATAATCATTCCACAAGCCTATAAAGGTATGCCATATCGAAATCCGAGTTCATTTGACCAAGTTATGGGCTTTTAAAGATGGAAAGAAGGCCCATTTCAGTAAACCTTCGCAAAATTAAAATCAATGACATAAAAACGGTCATATTTTTTACTACCTTTAAAGTTATATATTTTAATGCAGATAACAACATAATCATTCCACAAGCCATAGAGGTATGCCATATCGAAATCCGAGTCATTTGACCAAGTTATGGGCTTTTAAAGATGGAAAGAAGGCCCATTTCAGTAAACCTTCGCAAAATTAAAATCAATGACATAAAAACGGTCATATTTTTTACTACCTTTAAAGTTATATATTTTAATGCAGATAACAACATAATCATTCCACAAGCCCTAAAGGTATGCCATATCGAAATCCGAGTTCATTTGACCAAGTTATGGCTTTTAAAGATGGAAAGAAGGCCCATTTCAGTAAACCTTCGCAAAATTAAAATCAATGACATAAAAACGGTCATATTTTTTACTACCTTTAAAGTTATATATTTTAATGCAGATAACAACATAATCATTCCACAAGCCTATAAAGGTATGCCATATCGAAATCCGAGTTCATTTGACCAAGTTATGGGCTTTTAAAGATGGAAAGAAGGCCCATTTCAGTAAACCTTCGCAAAATTAAAATCAATGACATAAAAACGGTCATATTTTTTACTACCTTTAAAGTTATATATTTTAATGCAGATAACAACATAATCATTCCACAAGCCCATAGAGGTATGCCATATCGAAATCCGAGTCTTTTGACCAAGTTATGGCTTTTAAAGATGAAAGAAGGCCCATTTCAGTAAACCTTCGCAAAATTAAATCAATGACATAAAAACGGTCATATTTTTTACTACCTTTAAAGTTATATATTTTAATGCAGATAACAACATAATCATTCCACAAGCCATAAAGATGCCATATCGAAAGAGTTCATTTGCCAGTTATCTTTTGATGGAAGGCCCATTCAGTCCGCAAATTAATCAAACAAAAACGGTCAATTTACTCTTTGTTAATATAATGCAAAAACATATATTCCACAGCTAAAGGTATGCCATATCGAAATCCGAGTTCATTTGACCAAGTTATGGGCTTTTAAAGATGGAAAGAAGGCCCATTTCAGTAAACCTTCGCAAAATTAAAATCAATGACATAAAAACGGTCATATTTTTTACTACCTTTAAAGTTATATATTTTAATGCAGATAACAACATAATCATTCCACAAGCCTATAAAGGTATGCCATATCGAAATCCGAGTTCATTTGACCAAGTTATGGGCTTTTAAAGATGGAAAGAAGGCCCATTTCAGTAAACCTTCGCAAAATTAAAATCAATGACATAAAAACGGTCATATTTTTTACTACCTTTAAAGTTATATATTTTAATGCAGATAACAACATAATCATTCCACAAGCCCATAAGGTATGCCATATCGAAATCCGAGTTCATTTGACCAAGTTATGGGCTTTTAAAGATGGAAAGAAGGCCCATTTCAGTAAACCTTCGCAAAATTAAAATCAATGACATAAAAACGGTCATATTTTTTACTACCTTTAAAGTTATATATTTTAATGCAGATAACAACATAATCATTCCACAAGCCCATAAAGGTATGCCATATCGAAATCCGAGTTCATTTGACCAAGTTATGGCTTTTAAAGATGGAAAGAAGGCCCATTTCAGTAAACCTTCGCAAAATTAAATCAATGACATAAAAACGGTCATATTTTTTACTACCTTTAAAGTTATATATTTTAATGCAGATAACAACATAATCATTCCACAAGCCCATAAAGGTATGCCATATCGAAATCGAGTTCATTTGACCAAGTTATGGCTTTTAAAGATGGAAAGAAGGCCCATTTCAGTAAACCTTCGCAAAATTAAAATCAATGACATAAAAACGGTCATATTTTTTACTACCTTTAAAGTTATATATTTTAATGCAGATAACAACATAATCATTCCACAAGCCCATAGAGGTATGCCATATCGAAATCCGAGTTCATTTGACCAAGTTATGGGCTTTTAAAGATGGAAAGAAGGCCCATTTCAGTAAACCTTCGCAAAATTAAAATCAATGACATAAAAACGGTCATATTTTTTACTACCTTTAAAGTTATATATTTTAATGCAGATAACAACATAATCATTCCACAAGCCTATAAAGGTATGCCATATCGAAATCCGAGTTCATTTGACCAAGTTATGGGCTTTTAAAGATGGAAAGAAGGCCCATTTCAGTAAACCTTCGCAAAATTAAAATCAATGACATAAAAACGGTCATATTTTTTACTACCTTTAAAGTTATATATTTTAATGCAGATAACAACATAATCATTCCACAAGCCATAAGGTATGCCATATCGAAATCCGAGTTCATTTGACCAAGTTATGGGCTTTAAAGATGGAAAGAAGGCCCATTTCAGTAAACCTTTGCAAAATTAAAATCAATGACATAAAAACGGTCATATTTTTTACTACCTTTAAAGTTATATATTTTAATGCAGATAAAACATAATCATTCCACAAGCCTATAAGGTATGCCATATCGAAATCCGAGTTCATTTGACCAAGTTATGGGCTTTTAAAGATGGAAAGAAGGCATTTCAGTAAACCTTCCAAAATTAAAATCAATGACATAAAAACGGTCATATTTTTTCTACCTTTAAGTTAATATTTTAATGCAATAACAACATAATCATTCCACAAGCCAATAGAAGTAGGTAGTTAATACGGGAGCTGGCTCACTAGGTAATAAATCATGTCAAAAAAGGAGGTGGGGGTGACCCTAATTAGTCACGCATGGTTGCACACTGACCCTAATTAGTCACGCATGGTTGCACACAGGTGTTCTAATGACCTACTTAGCATAATTAATTCAAAAAGGGGGGTGTTGCTGACCCTAGTTAGATGAGCATGGTTGCACACAGGTCACTTAATGAGGTTAGAAAGTGGTGTGTAGGAGTGTGAGAGAGTGGTGTTTTGATATGTCTTGTTTTGTCTTGTCTTTTTCTCAAGCTAAAGGTGCGTGTGTGATAGGGGTGTTTTGTCATGCGTGGAATTTTGTGGAGTGCAATGGTTGCACACAGGTCACTATGTTGCTTCTAACTTGTGTTAGAACGCGTTATGCGTGGGCGTTTTGTTGAGTCAATTAGGGTTGTAGGTGACACCTGGCTTGCGTGTGTGATAGGGGTGTTTTGTCATGCGTGGGATTTTGTGGAGTGCAATGGTTGCACACAGATCACTATGTTGCTTCTAACTTGGGTTAGAAGGCGTTATGCGTGGGCGTTTTGTTGAGTCAATTAGGGTTGTAGGTGACACCTGGCTACGGTCTTGTGGTCAAAAGGTGTTGGTTTGAGGGATATTAGACCGCATACTTTTGTGGTGTGAAACAAGCGTGAGTTCGGTAACCTCCCCCTCTTTAGCGAGCATTAGATGGGAAAGTGAGCGTGGGAGTGTAACAAAAACGTTGTTTTGTTATGCGTGGGCGTTTTGTTGATTCAATTAGGGTTGTAGGTGACACCTGTTAGTGTAACCTGCCTACGGTCTTGTGGTCAAAATGGTGACTGTGGTGGTGGTGGTTCCTAACAGAACAAAACCAAATGAGATCGTTTGTTTAGTCAAATACGTTTTTCTTTAATCATATTTGAAAATTTTTTCTCATGCGCTTACATGAGAGAGAAAACGGTTACCTTCTAAGTTTTCAAAAAATGTATGTGTTAAGGAGAAATGTGGAAAGTAGTTCAGTTTTAGAAAACTATTCGTTTTACAAGGGGTGTTTTGTCATGCGTATGAATTTGTAAAACTATATTTAGGCGGAGGAGGAGGAGGAAGGGAAGTTGTTTTTCTATGCGTGGGCGTTTTGTTGATTCAATTAGGGTTGTAGGTGACACCTGTTAGTGTAACCTGGCTACGGTCTTGTGGTCAAAAGGTGTTGGTTTGAGGGATATTAGACCGCATACTTTTGTGGTGTGAAACAAGCGTGAGTTCGGTAACCTCTCCCCTCTTTAGCGAGCATTAGATGGGAAAGTGAGCGTAGGAGTGTAAGAGGGATGGTG
This sequence comes from Drosophila suzukii, assembly GCF_013340165.1. NCBI lineage: Eukaryota > Metazoa > Arthropoda > Insecta > Diptera > Drosophilidae > Drosophila > Drosophila suzukii. The sequence goes on from NW_023496963.1 coordinate 24,554, forward strand.
GTGGTGGCGGTGCTTGTGGTGGTGGTTCCTAACAGAATATACACATTTATACACAAAAACAAATGAGATCGTTTGTTTAGTCAAATACGTTTTTATTTCTATATATTCGTCTTAAATTAGTTTACATTGAGTCTTTTAAATAAATGAATGTATCTTTCCATCAATTTTAAGGCGTCTTCTTCTCTCTTTTCAACATGCATACACCTGCAAGTGTCAGGTCCAACTTTACAATCATCATATGCCCATGCACAGGATGATAGGTGTTCTCCATACTTTGAATGAATTAGTGGGGTGGCTTCTACATCTTTAAAAAATGTATGAAATGATTTCAATTTCGTAGCATGTTCCTTGAAGATCTCACTTCCATGCTCCCTTAAGAACTCTTCAATTTTTGAGGAAATCATTTTTTCTTTCAACGTAATAGTCTGAATGTTTATCTTAAACTAAAGTTTGGTAGAGATAACTCGTTGTATTATACTTAGAAAACAGATGTTAAAAAATGCAACAGCTGATGATAGACCCACCCTCGAAAACAAATTCAAAACAATAGAAAATTTTTTTTTTTTTGGTTTTCTCTTTATTTAAAAGTTTCAATATATGATGAAATTAATTTTCTAACTCTATATTGTTGAATTACAAAATGAAAACAAGCACAAGTTTCTATATTATCATTAGAAAATGTACATAAATTTAAATGTTCTCCAAATGTTGTTTTTATAAACTGCTTTACGTCAGTACCCATGAACATGTTCCTTGTCTCCAGTAGTAATTTCAAGTCCTCTTTTGAAATCATATTTCCAAATGTATTAATAAAAAAATTAATTTTATTTATTAAAGATGAATAAGTCGGTATATTAAGATTGTTATTAGAATCAGTCATTTCGTAAACTTATTTTCCCGACTCTCAAAATGTGAATGAATTGTTTAAAAGGTGTTTAGGAGTTTTCGTTTGTGTAAAAGTTTAAGATTTTATGAGCATTGTTCAGAGAGCAGACACCATCCCGAGCATGTAATGAACAATATGGAAAGTGCTTTCCATCCATTATTTTTAGAGAGGGACAACCAATTTCATCAATGTTAATTACATTATCAATTTTTAAAAATTTTTGTAGGAATAACCTTTTTTGATATCCCTTACAAATTATTTCCTGTTTTCTAATTATTTCTCTTAAATACATTTGTGTTTCTTTGAAAAAGTATACTCCATCATTCCAATAAATTTTGTGATGTTTTTTTGTTAGCCAAGTAGCTGTTTTTCTACATTTCTTATTCAATTCAATAAAATCATGTGGAGAGTGTATGATAAAATTAGAATTCAAGATTGTCTCGTTTTTGAATACGACTCCAATTTCCTTTAGAATAAATTTATTGTTGTTCCCAAGAAATCCTTGAACATCAATTGCAACAATATCTTCACTCATGATTGACTGATTAATTGTTAGACAATCCGCTGAACTAGACCATTCAACGGGTTATATTCAACTAAACGATCATGTATGAGCACGCAATATACTTGAACATTTTCGATAGCGGGCTTGGTAAGTTCAATTGAAATCCTAACATCAATGGGCCCCGATTTAACCATTTCATTTTGATATGATAAGTCAATTACGATAATAGGAGCTTTAGTTTTAAAGTCTGTAGGTGATAGTAAAGGAGATTCACTTCGGTTATAGTAGCTAGATTGAAACTTGCAGTACATATCATATAGGTGAGCAAATCGATCTTTATCAAAGTCCAAGTTTAAGTCATCGTAGGGATAAGTTTCAGAGTTTAAATAGACCTTTAGATTTCTTAAATTGTTTGTAATCAGATAGTGGTTATCTTTAAATCCAATTAAAGCAAATCGTGGACGTTCTCGGTTAGCAGCTAATTTAACATTCCAAACATGATTTGTTCCATTACTTAGTTTAGGATTAATGTATGTATCCCAACTACGGAATGCAATCGGTAGATTGGTTCCACTTTTTATAATATCATACATTTTAATTTTCGTTGAATCGCTGGGTGTTATATGAGGAATTTTCCATGTAATATTAGTCATATTGAGATGATATTTTCCGACTAATTGTGCATTCTCAAATTTATCTTGTTCAAGTACATCATTAAAATTTTTTGATATTAATAGTACTAGTTCATGTTTACAATTTAATAATACTTTTTTGAAATCTTCAGCAAATCCAAGTAGGTTTTTAAGGGGTATTGAAAAGTTGAAGTGGGGGCTTAAATTGAAAACGGGTCCTCCACTCCATCCAGAATTGTAAAGTCTCTTGCTTTCAAATTGATTTAAAGAAACAAAGTTTTTTATTGTAGAAGTAATACCACTAAATCTTGTTCTATCTATTTCAACACCATTGATTTCATAGCGTATTTCATCTAAAAAGTATGCCATACAATTATTTCTCATTTTCGCAATAACATTTTGAGTTTCTACCGCTCCCCCTTCCTTAATTAGGGTAATATCTCCTTGAAAATTTAGAAGACTCTCATGGGGGAGTACATATAAATCTTGATTTTGGATTGTAATTCTTATCTCATCATTTGGTTTAAATGATTGTTGATAGGGTTGATAGCTGTGATATTCCTTCTTTGATATACTTTCATCAGAGAAAGGTTTTTCCCGTACTGCCAATATTTCATTCAACCCCATGACTTTAGTTAAACTCGCACTTTGAAGCCCAATGATTTAAGAATTAACTTATTTTTTAATGTAAGTGTGTGTCTTTTTGGTTTCGATCCTCTTCCTATAACTTTATGTTTTAAAGTGTGCTGATGATGGTAGGTATCACCTCTTTTATTGTATATAATCATTGTATTAATCTTAAGTGTAAACGAATTGTATAGTTTTCACCGCGTAAATTTATTAATTCACCGTTCTGATCAGTTATGTGAATAGAGAGTGTACTTATTTCTCTAGTGTTGACTGGTAAGTAAATAAGATTGTGTGGTGTGATATTCATTTTATAGCCTGGTGGAACATTAATTCCAAATTCGTATAATGAATGATCTTGTCTACTATCAATATATGACCCGCTTATAATATTACATACTAAGCGTATTGTGTTTATTTTTAAAATGTTGACAGGTTGATCAGATATATATGTTTTTTTCAAGTCGGGATAAATTATTTTTTTATTGAAACCAAGCAATTGTCCAATGGAGTTGTTTCTATTAAAATAAATAGGTTCCTTGGTAGTTGTAATATGAACTTGAAGTGTGTTATTATTACTCTCCATTTGAAATGTTTTCTCAAGATCATAATCTTTTAGTTTATTTTTTAGAAAATCATAAATATCATTGAGTTCATATGACCCGATTGGAAGTTGAATTACTTTATCACCAATATGAAATAGATTATTATTTATATCAACATTGGGTATAGAGTTGTACATATGAAAGTCAATGAGTGCACACTCATATTCACCATTTGTCAGTTCAATGGGTGGGAAATAAGAAATGTTTGTAATGGGTTCATTACCATTTAATGTAAGAGTGAATGATCTACTCATTTTGGGGTCTAATAATGTACTGTGAAAATATAGCTTACAGAATGAAACTTATATTCTCAAATAATTATAAATTCATTAAAACCCTTCCTGTATCTTCCCTTTTCCATATCGTTATCTTTACTTATTATGAGGAATCCGTATTTATCACTCCAACACTTTTGACAAATTTTCATAAATGAATCATAGGACATATCAGTATTTACATGATCACGATATATATGACGCATATTTAAATCATCTTGTTTAAACATTATAATCATATTCGCGTTATCACGTATTAGATGTTTTGGAATATGAGTATATGTTTGGCATAGGTAAAAAGAATCTATATTTTTATGACGCCCCATACAGAAATATGAACGAATGTTGTTTTGTTTTTCACAAGCAACATCATCAAAAATCATAATAGAGTTTTCTTTAGCCTTAGCGGGTGGTAAAACTTCATCATTTTGTGAGAACGTATAATATCCCATTCCCTTTATCGGTTTAATTAGTTTCTCTAAATACTCATACTTTGGTTGATATAAACTCTTTGAGAATACATATATATTCTCAAATTTTAGCCCGTTTGGACTTTCAATAAGGCTGAGCATAACATTTGTTTTTCCACAGTTTGAGGGACCGACAACCAATGCTCTTATTGTATTGGGTAATAAAGAACTATGTCGTGGAACTGAATTTGTTAATGAATGATCACCACCCTCGATATTTCTAACACAGATTTCTTGTTTTTGACGTATTAAACGCATATTCACGTGTGTAATGTACTTCATTCGATGAGAAATGCTCCTTGATTAAACATTATATAAAATGGGTAAAAGTTTTTATAATTGTTGCAGTCAGAGTTCAAACTTGAAACGAGGTAGTGGTATTATCAACAAAATAATTAACACACTTCCATTTGAAGTACATATTCCTGGTTATAATTTTTGTGGACCTGGAACAAAGCTAAAACAAAGGTTGGAGCGCGGTGATCGTGGGATAAATCAATTGGATGAAGCTTGTAGAGTACATGATATTGCATATTCACAATATAAGGATCTAGCTGATCGACATAGGGCTGACGCAGTACTAATAAATAAAGCGTGGGAACGTGTTGGTTCAAAAGATAGTAGTATTGCAGAGAAAACAGCAGCATACTTGATTACAAATATTATGAAAACAAAAAAGAAATTCGGAATGGGTGTGAAAAAGGGAACAAAGAGAAAGTGTAAGAAAAGGAAATCAAAGGTAAAGAGTTTTTCAAATGTTATCCAAACAGGAATGCGGGCATTGAAAACTCAGAAGCCACTAGATCTAATGAGTGCGATTAAGGTTGCACGTAAAGCAGTCAATAAATCAATAGGCAGAAATAAAAAAAAAATTAAGATTCCTCGTATTATTAATGTACCGAAAATTGGTGGTTTTTTACCTATTGTACCCATTTTGACTGCACTAAGTGCATTAGGTAGTCTCGCCTCTGGTAGTGCAGCTATTGCTAAAACTATTAATAATGCAAATATGGGGAAAAAACAATTAGAAGAGAGTAAGCAACATAATAAGAAAATGGAAAGTATTAAGGTGGGTGAAGGTATGTTTCTTAAACCTTATAGAAAAGGTTATGGATTATATCTTAATCCATTTAGAGGAAATCCAAAAAACTAATTACTAAGCTACCTAAAAAACCTCTTTCAAATTTCGAAATTTTGAATTTTGCTCAAAAGTACATTCCACATTTCCGAGGTGTGTTTATGAGAGACTCACTCCCCAAATCTCCTTGGAGAGAAGAGTCAGGAATTATAAACCTAGATGATAGTTCATCAAATGGTACACATTGGGTAGCTTATAACAAAAATAAAAAAAGTATACATTACTTTGATAGTTTTGGAAATTTACAACCCCCAAAAGAAATTGTGAAATACTTGGGGAATAACATTAACTATAACTATGAGAGAAAACAAGACTTTAATAGTACCAACTGTGGACACCTGTCCCTCCAATTCTTACTCTCTCTATCCCACCCTAACTTTTACACTATGATCAAGTAATTTCTCTATGATTCTTGAAACCCACCCTATTTACATGCTATTCACTGCTATGATTGGTCGATGCTAAATCAAGAATGAGAGAGAACAGGGAGGGTTAGTTTACCTCAAGGTATAAAAACTCGATCAAAAGTTATTCTAACACACATTTAAAAACCACCTGCAAACAGTCTCAACCTAAAAGTTTCAAGCTAAAACGTTCTCAGCCTAAAGTTTCAACCTAAAAAATCTTGCAATCATCAAAATCAACAACAATAAGAACAACATAAAAAACAGTTAAAACAGTAAGACAACAACAACAATTAAAACAGATACAACTGCTAAAAACAGCTGAAAACAACAACAAAACAGCTACATCCGCTAAAAAACAACTAAAATTAACAACAAAAACAGCTACAACTGCTAAAAACAACTAAAATTAACAACAAAAACAGCTACAACTGCTAAAAACAGGTAAATTAAACAACAAAAAACAGCTACAACTGCTAAAATAACAACTAAAATAACAACAAAAACAGGTAAAAGCAACAAAAACAACGAAAACAACTACAAGAAGAAACAACTACAAATGGTCAATCCGGAATGATGAAATACTCAAGGAGTTAATGGAACGCACCAAAACCTCTCTTAACAAAGGCGAAGATGGAATCGGAGGTGTGCTACCCTATTCGACGTGCTCAACGTAAGAAAACCAGCTTTGGGATGACCCTCACTCTTGAACTTGAAGAGTATATGCTGTACTTGCCGGAACGATACTCAACTTTAGAGGATTCAACAATTGATTATATAAAAGATAATCTTTTTTGTATTATTAAAAGAATGATAACAATCTCTATTTAGAATTAAATAAAGCTTAAAATGTTTTCATTTTTAATATTATTAATGTATCTATTTTGATAAATAAAAATAAAAATAAAAATAAAGTTTTATAAAACTCAAACTCAAACCTTTGTTATAAATATTTAAATTATAGTACATTTTTCCCAGTAGCACATGAGTATCAGAGAAAACGACAACAATGAAGCGTAAACTTTTAGAACAGTTGACGAAAAGTAGAAATTCATTAAAAAGAAAATTTAATGAATTGAAACAAATAAAAAATGAGAACGTATCAAATTTGGAGGAAACTTTTAAACCTATTACAGAACCTTTACATGAATTACTCACTGAAAATAAAAAATTGAATAAAAAGGAATATATTAATGATACACATGATATTAAGACTAAGTTCAAGAAAGAGAATATAAGAGTACCTAAAAGTAAAAAAGAAAAAAGGGAACACGAGAGAGTAATCGAAAGTGATAGTGAGAGTGATGCTTATGTTGATGCTTTTTCACGACAGTCTCTTATAGATGAATCTGATGTTTCGCATCAGTCTCTTATAGATGAATCCGATGTTTCACAACAACCTCACACAGATGATTTAAATGAAAGTGTATATGAAGAAACCGGGGTGAAGTACAATCTCAACATTAATCAGTTAAAGCAAGAAAAGATTTTAGACAATAGTTATGGACCAAGAGAAGAAAATAATATTTTAATGTTGGGTAATACAACACTTAAAATTAAAAAAAATTTGATGGAATTAGGAAGTGGAAATTTATGGACTCTATCACCAGGTCTATACTCTTTAATTTTTCATAATAGTCCTAAGGATTATACTAAGAACGATTTAGAATCATATAAAAACATTTTAATTGAAACAAGTGCTCACAAAAGAAACTATCAACCAGATGGTCAAGTAAAGGGGAATCGTTCTAAAAAATATTCTTCAATTATTAAACCATTAATATCATCTTCAGTAAATGAAGAACATACTGGTTCTGGGTATATGAGACTACAAAAAATACCACCAAACTATGTATATTGGGATAATGTTAATGAACTTGTTGAAAGATTGCAACTCTTAATGGCATCGAGAGCGGCTGGTAATAATAACCATACTAATGAAATTCTTTCAATAATAGAAGAATTGCGGGAAGCAAAAATAATATATTAATAAAATAGAAAACATTTTCTCATTTTGTTTAATAGTAAAATGTCTATTGACAAGTTTGGTCACTTTTCAAATGATAGAGATTTTTCCTTGCTTTTCAAAAGGGAAGTTGAGAGTCTTACAGGTATATATATAGACACTGATGGTCACATAAATGTTCAGAAAAAAAGAATTAAAAACTCTTCAAAACCAATAAACGGAAATGATTTGGCTATTAAATTGTATGTTGATGATAAAATTAATGAAGCGAAATCACATCAAATGGAAACTATAACTAAATCATTTCAACTACGAAATAAAAGAGTATCAGAGCTGGAAAGTAAAGTAATAAAAATGATAACTCAAATGGAGTATATACATAATTCAATAAAAGAGTTTGTTGATAAATTGGAAAATTTTAACAAATTCATAAACCAACATTTAAAAAAACCTCCACCAATCATTCGTTCTGATCAGACACAAATAGATGGAATAATACTTCGGAAAAGTCCATTTGCACATCGTGTAAACGAAGAAGAAGTTTTAACAATTAATGTGGATCATACATAAATATACCACTCTTTCATTATTTATTTTATAATTAAAATGTCAGTTGATAAGTTTGGTTGTTTTTTAAATGAGAAAGAGTACTCAAGAGATATAACAAAAGGTCTAGAAAAATTTCAAAGTATACTTAATGATTATGATGGACATTTAAATGTTCAGAGGAAACGATTTAAAAATTCCCTACCCCCCATTCATGAAAATGATATTGCAACAAAGATTTATATTGATGATGAAATAAGTAAAGTAGTACAGAATACATCTAATGAAATTTCTAAGCAACCGCAGAAACAACAAATCTTTAGATTAAGACCTCGAATCAATAATATTGAGGGAAAAGTGAGTGAAATTTCTAAAAAATTGGAATTTCTCATGAAAACTTTTAATAAGGTAGTGGAGGATATAAATGAAATAGAAAGTAACATTTTCAATTATATAATTGCACCAACCTCAGTTTTAAAAGGTGAAACTGAATCTTTAGAGAAGAAACCATTTATACCAGATAAAATAAAGCTATGAGTAAACGAGATATTGTAAATGAGTTACATCGCCCATCATTCAAGAATTTCCCAAGACGTAGAGTTATAGTAAAGGGTATTAATGATTTATGGCAGGCTGATTTGGTTGAAATGGGGGCATATGCATCATCAAATAAGGGGTATAGGTATTTGTTAACAGTAATAGATACATTTTCTAAATATGGATGGGGTGAAGCAATAAAATCAAAAAATGCAGATGAAGTTACAAAAGCAATGGAAAAAATAATGAAATCTGGTCGTGGAGTACCAAAGAATTTACAAACAGATAATGGAAATGAATTCTATAATAAACAATTTAGAGAATTGATGAAAAGATATGAAATTAATCATTACTCAACATTTAGTACTCTTAAAGCATCTATTGTGGAACGTTTTAATAGAACAATAAAAGAACTTATGTGGCGTGAGTTTAGTTTTAATGGAAAATATACTTGGCTTCAAATATACAAAGAGTTGATTAATAATTATAATAACAGGAAGCATAGAACGATTAAAATGAAGCCTATTGACGTCAATGCTAAAAATGAAAAACAGATTTTGATGAGATCATACAATCATCTAAAAATATTTACAAATGGGGACTTTAAAGAGGGGGATCATGTACGAATAAGTAAATATAAACATGTCTTTGAAAAAGGCTATACCCCAAACTGGACAACGGAAATTTTTCGAATTCGGAAAGTACAAAATACATCCCCCACCACATATTTACTTGAGGACTTGAAGGGTGATCCAGTACAAGGCGGTTTCTATAAACAAGAAATTAAAAAAACAAAATTCCCTAATACTTATCTTGTTGAAAAGATTGTGAAACAAAAAGGTGATTATGTGCTTGTGCGTTGGCTAGGCTTTTCAAAATCAGAAGATAGTTGGATTCATAAAAACGAAATTCTATAAACAACAAGTGGAAGCATAGAACAATTAAAATGTAGGCATTGACGTCAATGCGTGAAAATAAATTATGTTTCCTCTTCACAAGCACGCAATTCCTATTTATAAACGGAACGGAACTTGATTATGAGCTTGTGCGTTGGCTAGACTAAAAGAGTATATACAGATAAGAATTTTGGGTGGAACTTGATTATGTGCTTGTGCGTTGGGTAGGCCTTTCAAAATCAGAAGATAGTTGGATTCATAAAAACGAAATTCTATAAACAACAATAAAAATGTAGACATTGACGTCAATGCGTGAAATAAATTATGTTTCTTCACAATCACGCAATTCCTATTTATAAAGTGTGAAGAAAAGCATGTACAGATAAGAATTTAAACAGAACGTTACATATTTATATATACAAATCTGGAGGGTATAAAGGCAGAAGAATTTCAAAAAGTGTTCAGTTTCCATCTATTCGTTCACGCAACTCAATTTCGGATCGTTTGCTTATTCATTCGATAGTTCGTTTGTTCGATTGTCAAAAAAAAAACAAAATCAAAATTAAAATGACGGTTTTTATAATATTTTTTGTGATACTTTCCCTCTTTAATCCGATGGTGAAAATGGTACCACTCCCCAATGAAATGACTTTAATTGAAAACCCATCGACTTCCAATAATTCGATTGGGTTATTTATCAATGTTCCAAAACTAAAAAAAATCATTAAAATTGACTTAAAATTTGAGATCCTAGAGGACAGTCATATTTTTATGGATCTCATAAACAAGACAAGTGATGAAAGGAGATACCAAACTTAAAAAGTGAACTCGATACTAAAATATTTAATGCTATTAATGGTAGCATTAATGAAAAAGACTTAACAACAAGTACAAGTGCAAGTACAGTTGAAGAAGAAGAAATATCTACATCAACATCTACTACAACTACATCTACCTCAACTACAACAAGTGCAACTACACCTACAATGAGAAGGGGAATTCTGGAGGAGGAGGAGGAGAAGGAAGAAACAACAACTACAACAGCAGCAACTACATTAAAAAAAGAACTTCTGGAAGAAGATACAACAAAAACAGCTACATCAACAACTACAACCCCAACCAATCTTTTTGATTTTAATAGCGAAAATGAAAGTGTTGATCACATAGAAAATAAGAACATAGGAGAAGAAAAATCAGAAAAAATTGATATGGGTATAATTGATAGTGAGAGAGAATTTGAAAACGTAAGTCGAGCACCAACATTTAGTAATACGTCACAAGAATTAGTGTTGGGGATCAGTGATAGTGATACAGAATTTGAAAGTGTAAGTCGGGTTCCAATAAAAAGGAACACTACTCATAAATTAAAAAGCACTGAAAACATACACAACTCTCAAATCGAATTCACAAAGAGAGCTATAATTGAGAATTTTAAGCAAAAATTAGTTGAAAATGAAAGGAGAATAGGAGGGCATATGGATTTGGGAAGAAGGGGTCTAAACAGATTCTTTACCATCCAATACAAAACTGCTACAGTAGGAGTTAAATGTCATTACAATAATATATATAGAAGAACACATTCTAGACGAAGTCTAAGTAAATCTAAGCGTATGAATTTAAAATATTTATCTAATCGCCAACGCCATCAAAAATCTAAACGCCATACTAATACCCCCTTAGCAACTTTAAGAATAAATTGTTTTGAATTTGCAGAAGTTTTATCCCAAACAGTAATTAATGCAGAGAGACGAAAAGACAGGATTGTCTATGAAAAAATATCAAAGGATGCTGATCTTCTCTCCAAACAAGAGAGTAAAAGAGAAGAGATAGAAGAAGAAGAAACAGGTTATCTTAGTGATGGCCCACAAATCCAAGAAATTGAAATAGAGGAAGCAGAAAGAATTAATGGGATATATTTAAGAAAGAGAAATTTAGCAGCTCAAATGATGCTTGAATATTTAAATAAAAAAGAAAGTCAGATTAGTACAGATAAAATATCAATTAACGATATTAACGATTTCAAAATAACTAATAGTGATATTATAACATAATCTGATTTAGTAGGGAAATATGTTTATTTTTACAGAATATAAAAATAGAAGATGAAAATAATAATTCGAGTAAATTAAAAAAAGGTGAGTTTAATATATATATATATATATATAATTTTATATACTAATATATATATATATATATATTTTCAGAACTCCAAAACATAAATAAAAAAGTTGAAAATAATATTTCGGATGGAGCTCAAAAAGGTTGGTTAAATACATATAAAATAATATTTGTATATATATATATAGTAAAATATTTATATTTTCAGATCTCCAAAACATTAATAAAAAAGAGGATGGTAAATTTTCTCATAATTTGTATGGTGATGACGATGATGATGATGATGATGATGATGACCATGATACAATCCTTTATGATGATGAAAATCCGGAACCATGTATTCCAAGATCATCTAGTGAGGATGAAACTATTCTTGTTGAGGGTGGTATAGATAACTATGTTCAAACTATACCGTTTAATTTAGATGAAGATAATGATAAATACATTAAATCAATTCCTTTAAGTAATGATGACAATAAAGTATATAGATTACAGGGTGGTATAGATAACTATAAACAAACTATACCACTAAATATAGAAGAAAGTAAACAAATTGAATGTAATTCAAAGAAAATATTGTAATTCTTCTGTTAAATTCAAATTTTCATGATCTGTTAATTCTCATAAATTTTAACATTACCCTGTAAGTAAAAGCGATGTTTGTTCTGTTAAATAAAAATTTTATAATAATAATAATATTGTGAATTGTAATATTTAGTTTATACATTACCTTACATTTTACCCTTTAAATAAAAAAGCGTTGTTTGTTCTGTCTTATTTACAATTATAGAGTACATTTATTCATTTTTTTTACAATCTAATAAATTTAATTCTAGTTCTGTATAAAACATTTCAAATTCACATTCATATATATTTTTCTTAAATTTTTCTATTTCACTCTCTTGATAATTATTTCTATTAGAACAATTCTCTATTTCTTTTATTCTTTGTTCATAAACATAAATATTTGAATCCATTTCATTAAGTTTATTTTCTAATCTTTTTTCATCTATTTTATAATGGCCATATTGTAGTGTATTAATTTTATTGTCTTGTATAAGAACCTTTGTGTCTTTATGACTGAGAACTACTTTTTTACATTTAATTGTTGATAAAAGATGATTTTTAGATCTAATCATTGACATAGAGCCTACCACTTCCTCTTCCGAAAACAAACATTTTTTAAAACTATTAAAAGTTAGTTGATCTATTGCACTTCTTTTAACACCCTTTGATTTTTTCACTGTTTTTTCAGAGCTGTCATTACTATTAGATGTTTTAAAGGCATACATTTTTGATCTCAAACCAACAAATTCAGTCATAGGTCTTCCATTGAGTTCATCTTTAAAAAAACCCAACCTTTTTTTATTAGCTTTAGGAAAATTATAGAGATTAAGTAATTCATCAGAATAATCTGATGTATCAAACTTCATCTCAACATCATTCCGAATATCTTTATAAAAATCTTCAGTGTTAATGGTATATATAAAAGAATCTGTATCCATATAATTTAATTGAACATTTTCATTGTATTTAGGTTTGATATAATTATAATGAAAATCATACATTTTCCATTTCGATAAATCTAATACAGCAAAACCTAAATATAAAGGTTTGTTGTACAACACATTTAATCTTTTCATTTGAAAGGCAAAGAAGTTTTCTGAAAACTGTTTGACACTATGGAAGTTTGACTTTGAAATAAGAGATCTACCGCAATGCCTTTTTGGACCAGAAGAATCGGATGGTGAAGCACTTTCCCATTCAGTAATTAATTTAATATTAACGCGCTTATCTACATTTTCCATCGTTTTACCGTAGACAGCATTATTTAAAAGTTTAAAAAAATCTTTTTCAAATGTATTTTTTGCATTAGTTCTATGGAATGTATTCAAATCAATATATGTTTTTAGCCAAGGTTTCTGAAAGAAGCGAAGACCTCTATGAATTTTTGTTAGAATTAATCCATTTTCTATACACTGTTGAAGATTTTTATAATGAATTATATATTTTTCTTTATCCCTTAAATCAGCAATTAATTTTTTTATTTTGTCTGACTTTGTTGGTAACTGATTATTACAACAAAATGGAAGGTCATTATGTTTATCATGCAATTTTAAAGGATATTTTAAATCTACCTCAAAAATGTATCCATATTCACTATCATCTGCAATCTCAGCAATGTTAATACTATCAAGTTCCCCCCTTGAAATCCATTCAAAACCTCCATATGGTAAAGATTGTGACATAGCCCAACCATATAAATTATTTGCATCCAAATAAATCAAATATGATGATTTTTGAGTACTATCAAAATTCTCAACATATTTATTATTTGCTTTAGCATATCTACATGTACATTGAACTAAGCCACCACGAATACCACTTTGAATAAATTTATACTGATCTATATCAGTTAATAAATCTAATTCAATTTTAGTACATTTTAACATAGCTTCCCATGATAATCCTGGTGTAGTGAAAAAATGTGCTGGATCAAGTGAATAAATTTTACTACAAAGTCTTCGAAAGTTTTCAAAGACATCAGACATTAATAAAACATCTGTTTTTAAATATAATTCTAAATAATCTTTAAGATTATTACAAGAAAACTCATTCCATACCTTTTGTGCGTGAGTATAATTTTCAACTGAACATTCATTTTCGGTTAAGGAACTATAGAAAGCTTCTCTAGGAGGTAATTTACTTTCTTTTAATTTCTCAACTGAATCTAAATATTCATATGGAAATACACCCTTTCGTCGCATTAAGTTGAAATGATTTTCATTAGGGAAAAATGATCTTGTTATACACATTTGTTCACTATCTAGATTTGAAGCTAATGTATCTAAAGCAGAAGGCATAAATCGAAACGAGTCTAGAAAACGGATTTCAAAGTTATCACCATTACTTAAAGTTATAATTTTTGAAATTGATATATATTGTTCCTTATTTAATGGAATTACCTTTATTTCACCAGGTATGACTGCCAAATCTTTAATAAATAGATGGCAATCATACCTGGTGAAATTGTGGAAGAAAACAGGAATAAATTTTGGAACTGTATATTTTAAATTACACTCATTATGTGCTGCCCCCCTAAATTTTCCTGTGAAGTGACAGTGATCCCTAACTCTGTCTAATAAAAGAGGAGTGTTGCATATATGACAATTATTAGATTTTTGGAAATCATCTTCTTCAACATCTGACATTATTAAAGAAACAGATTTTGAAATATAGTTTTCATATATAAAACTTAAATTTTCTATTAGTGATAACAGGAAATTCATTCCCGAGTTAAATACAGTTTCTAAGACAAACTTATCTAAACTGTTATCATGTGCACACTTTATATAGTATGCATATGAAACAGGTCTATGTATATTTATAATATTTAAATTTAATGTTTCGTTTTTATTAATTGGTTGAAGGATGGATTCAAAGTCAGCGTAAACTGTGAATGGGACCATCACTTCCTTTTGAACATTTGTATACCGTAAAGTGGCATCCTTCATGTTGGGTAAACGCGAGACTTTTTTCCCACAGACTTCTGAATGCCGGTTGGCAGCATCTTCACTCAATGAGTAATTTAAGCAAATTTGACAGAACCATTTTTTTGATTTGTCTCTCGAAACTTGAGAGGAAACCAAACTAAAAAAAGATAAACACAAGAAAAAAAAAATTTTTTTTAAGTATGAAAGCAAATAAATATTATGAAATTTAAAAACAAAAACAGGTAAAAGATATAATAATGATAAAATGATAAAACAACTTACTTTGAGAGATTTTTTATCCAAGTATAGTGTGCTTTACATCCTTCCTCCAGTATCAACATATTTATATGATTTCTCCTCACTTCAGGAGAGTAAAATATGGGCCCGAATATAACTCCATCGTCGAATCCAAAAAGTGTAATATTTATGTCCTTATTTATTTCCATAAATTTCGATATATCCGCAGGCTTTAGTGGAAATTGCAATCCA
Organism: Drosophila suzukii; assembly: GCF_013340165.1. Lineage (NCBI taxonomy): Eukaryota > Metazoa > Arthropoda > Insecta > Diptera > Drosophilidae > Drosophila > Drosophila suzukii. Next base: position 40,142 of record NW_023496963.1, read on the forward strand.
GTGAAATTTAGTGTGATCCCATTGACTTGAATTACTTCATCATTTATATTCACTTTATAGCTTGTGCATCTGTTCGCATTCTTATTTAGTTTACTTAATGCTGCGATTAAGCTCCATTTAAAACAATATTCATCATCTGTGTTTTTTACATTTATAATTGCTTTTTTTCCTTCTAAACAAGAGGGTAGTTTTATATAAGATGATCCTCTTAAGGGTGAATATTGATTAATATTCATCTCCAATCGAGTGAGATGAAGCAAAGTCCATCCACTATCCCTTTCTTGGAATTCTTCCATCCTCGCCAAAATTTTTTCCATGTGCTCCTTATATTCATTTTCAATGTTCGAATAGGCACTAATTATTGTCATCTTACTTTGAAATGACTTTATTTCAATACATTCCTTTTCTTCCTTCAAAAGTCCGTACTCTCCAAAAAGTTCAAAATTTATTTTCACCGATGCATAACTTTCCAACAATGGATACAAGTGAGGTAGAAAAGCTTCTCCTGCTTGCTCCATAAATTGTGTTGGATAAATTACATCATTGTTGGTGTTTTCATATAAGTAGTGAACAATCCTTCCTTGAAATCCAGAACTGATTTTTTTTATCCTTGAATCCACTGGTTCAACAACATTCTTCTTGTGTTGCTCCGTTCGCAGATGATGAGCCCACGAAATGTTACCCGATAGGGTAATGTTGCACTTTCCACAATACTTATTCATTTTTTTTTTGTTTTTATTTTTTCCTTTTTTTTTGGAAGTATTGTATTGTTACTTGTACTTTTCACTTTGTTATACTTTACTTTTACTGTAAAGTATTTTATGTTTTATCAATTTGATAAGTTTACACAACACAAATCTGGATAGTTCACAGTTCACACAACTTTACTTTACACTTGGTAAAGTATTTTAATTTTTATCAATTTGATAATCTCGCACAAATCGAATTCGGATGGAACGTAAGTTAACACAACTTTACTTTAGCTTTGAATTACCGGAGGGTTCACACGACGATTCTAGATGGTTCGCTCAACTCAAATAGTTTTCTAAAACTGAACTACTTTCCACATTTCTCCTTAACAAATACATTTTTTGAAAACTTAGAAGGTAACCGTTTTCTCTTTCTATAAGCGCATGAGAAAAAATTTTCAAATATGATTAAAGAAAAACGTATTTGACTAAACAAACGATCTCATTTGTTTTTGTGTATAAATGTGTATATTCTGTTAGGAACCACCACCACAAGCACCGCCACCACCACCATCCCTCTTACACTCCTACGCTCACTTTCCCATCTAATGCTCGCTAAAGAGGGGAGAGGTTACCGAACTCACGCTTGTTTCACACCACAAAAGTATGCGGTCTAATATCCCTCAAACCAACACCTTTTGACCACAAGACCGTAGCCAGGTTACACTAACAGGTGTCACCTACAACCCTAATTGAATCAACAAAACGCCCACGCATAGAAAAACAACTTCCCTTCCTCCTCCTCCTCCGCCTAAATATAGTTTTACAAATTCATACGCATGACAAAACACCCCTTGTAAAACGAATAGTTTTCTAAAACTGAACTACTTTCCACATTTCTCCTTAACACATACATTTTTTGAAAACTTAGAAGGTAACCGTTTTCTCTCTCATGTAAGCGCATGAGAAAAAATTTTCAAATATGATTAAAGAAAAACGTATTTGACTAAACAAACGATCTCATTTGGTTTTGTTCTGTTAGGAACCACCACCACCACAGTCACCATTTTGACCACAAGACCGTAGGCAGGTTACACTAACAGGTGTCACCTACAACCCTAATTGAATCAACAAAACGCCCACGCATAACAAAACAACGTTTTTGTTACACTCCCACGCTCACTTTCCCATCTAATGCTCGCTAAAGAGGGGGAGGTTACCGAACTCACGCTTGTTTCACACCACAAAAGTATGCGGTCTAATATCCCTCAAACCAACACCTTTTGACCACAAGACCGTAGCCAGGTGTCACCTACAACCCTAATTGACTCAACAAAACGCCCACGCATAACGCCTTCTAACCCAAGTTAGAAGCAACATAGTGATCTGTGTGCAACCATTGCACTCCACAAAATCCCACGCATGACAAAACACCCCTATCACACACGCAAGCCAGGTGTCACCTACAACCCTAATTGACTCAACAAAACGCCCACGCATAACGCGTTCTAACACAAGTTAGAAGCAACATAGTGACCTGTGTGCAACCATTGCACTCCACAAAATTCCACGCATGACAAAACACCCCTATCACACACGCACCTTTAGCTTAAGAAAAAGACAAGACAAAACAAGACATATCAAAACACCACTCTCTCACACTCCTACACACCACTTTCTAACCTCATTAAGTGACCTGTGTGCAACCATGCTCATCTAACTAGGGTCAGCAACACCCCCCTTTTTGAATTAATTATGCTAAGTAGGTCATTAGAACACCTGTGTGCAACCATGCGTGACTAATTAGGGTCAGTGTGCAACCATGCGTGACTAATTAGGGTCACCCCCACCTCCTTTTTTGACATGATTTATTACCTAGTGAGCCAGCTCCCGTATTAACTACCTACTAATAGAGGTATGCCATATCGAAATCCGAGTCCTTTTGACCAAGTTATGGACTTTTAAAGATGTAAAGAAGGCCCATTTCAGTAAACCTTCCAAAATTAAAGTCAATGACATAAAAACGGTCATATTTTTTACTACATTTAAAGTTATATATTTTAATGCAGATAACAACATAATCATTCCACAAGCCTATAAAGCAGTGGTCCACGCCTATCTAGTGAGCATAGGAAGTGTTCTGCCATCCTTGCTCGCTCACGTATAACGTACATGTTCGTGTGACTTCGGCATGGTCTTCGGTCATTTTTTCTCAACTTCGGCGGCTTTTTTGTTGCTGCGCAGAGGATCTAAGTGCAAAGCAGAGAAACGTCTGCTACAGCACGCCGCGCAAACTTGTTTGTTAACTCACACTAATGCAAGCAAACTTGTATGTATGTGTGTGCCGACACTGCTATAAAGGTATGCCATATCGAAATCCGAGTTCATTTGACCAAGTTATGGGCTTTTAAAGATGGAAAGAAGGCCCATTTCAGTAAACCTTCGCATAATTAAAATCAATGACATAAAAACCGTTATATTTTTTAGTACTTTAAAGTTATATATTTTAATGCAGATAGCAACATAATCATTCCACAAGCCTATAAATATATGCCATATCGAAATCCGAGTTCATTTGACCAAGTTATGGGCTTTTAAAGATGGAAAGAAGGCACATTTCAGTAAACCTTCGCAAAATTAAAATCAATGACATAAAAACCGTCATATTTTTTCTACATTTAAAGTTATATATTTTAATGCAGATAACAACATATCATTCCACAAGCCCATAGAGGTATGCCATATCAAAATCCGAGTTCATTTGACCAAGTTATGGACTTTTAAAGATGGAAATAAGGCCCATTTCAGTAAACCTTCGCAAAATTAAAATCAATGACATAAAAACGGTCATATTTTTTACAACCTTTAAAGTTATATATTTTAATGCCATAACAACATAATCATTCCACAAGCCAATAGAGGTATGCCATATCGAAATCCGGTCCTTTTGACCAAGTTATGGACTTTTAAAGATGTAAAGAAGGACATTTCAGTAAACCTTCCAAAATTAAAGTCAATGACATAAAAACGGTCATATTTTTTACTACCTTTAAAGTTATATATTTTAATGAAGATAACAACATAATCATTCCACAAGCCCATAACGTATCCATATCGAAATACGAGTTCATTTGACCAAGTTATTGGCTTTTAAAGATGAAAGAAGGCCCATTTCAGTAAACCTTCGGAAAATTAAAATCAATGACATAAAAACGGTCATATTTTTTACTACCTTTAAAGTTATATATTTTAATGCAGATAACAAAATAATCATTCCACAAGCCCATAGAGGTATGCCATATCGAAATCCGAGTTCATTTGACCAAGTTATGGGCTTTTAAAGATGGAAAGAAGGCCCATTTCAGTAAACCTTTGCAAAATTAAATCAATCACATAAAAACGGTCATATTTTTTACCACCTTTAAAGTTATATATTTTAATGCAGATAACAACATAATCATTCCACAAGCCTATAAAGGTATGCCATATCGAAATCCGAGTTCATTTGACCAAGTTATGGGCTTTTAAAGATGGAAAGAAGGCCCATTTCAGTAAACCTTCTCAAAATTAAAATCAATGACATAAAAACGGTCATATTTTTTAATACCTTTAAAGTTATATATTTTAACGCAGATAACAACATAATCATTCCACAAGCCTATAAGGTATGCCATATCGAAATCCGAGTTCATTTGACCAAGTTATGGGCTTTAAAGATGGAAAGAAGGCCCATTTCAGTAAACCTTTGCAAAATTAAAATCAATGACATAAAAACGGTCATATTTTTTACTACCTTTAAAGTTATATATTTTAATGCTGATAAAACATAATCATTCCACAAGCCTATAAGGTATGCCATATCGAAATCCGAGTTCATTTGACCAAGTTATGGGCTTTTAAAGATGGAAAGAAGGCATTTCAGTAACCCTTCAAAATTAAAATCAATGACATAAAAACGGTCATATTTTTTCTACCTTTAATGTTAATATTTTAATGCACATAACAACATAATCATTCCACAAGCCAATAGAGGTATGCCATATCGAAATCCGAGTCCTTTTGACCAAGTTATGGCTTTTAAAGATGTAAAGAAGGACATTTCAGTAAACCTTCGCAAAATAAAATCAATGACATAAAACGGTCATATTTTTTACTACCTTTAAATTATATATTTAATGCAGATAACAACATAATCATTCCACAAGCCTATAAAGGTATGCCATATCGAAATCCGAGTTCATTTGACCAGTTATGGGCTTTTAAAGATGGAAAGAAGGCCCATTTCAGTAAACCTTTGCAAAATTAAAATCAATGACATAAAAACGGTCATATTTTTTACTACCTTTAAATTATATATTTAATGCAGATAACAACATAATCATTCCACAAGCCTATAAAGGTATGCCATATCGAAATCCGAGTTCATTTGACCAAGTTATGGGCTTTTAAAGATGGAAAGAAGGCCCATTTCAGTAAACCTTTGCAAAATTAAAATCAAGACATAAAAACGGTCATATTTTTTACTACCTTTAAATTATATATTTAATGCAGATAACAAATAATCATTCCACAAGCCTATAAAGTATGCCATATCGAAATCCGAGTTTATTTGACCAGTTATGGGCTTTTAAAGATGGAAAGAAGGCCCATTTCAGTAAACCTTTGCAAAATTAAAATCAACACATTAAAACGGTCATATTTTTTACTACCTTTAAATTATATATTTAATGCAGATAACAACATAATCATTCCACAAGCCTATAAAGGTATGCCATATCGAAATCCGAGTTCATTTGACCAAGTTATGGGCTTTTAAAGATGGAAAGAAGGCCCATTTCAGTAAACCTTCGCAAAATTAAAATCAATGACATAAAACGGTCATATTTTTTACGACCTTTAAATTATATATTTAATGCAGATAACAACATAATCATTCCACAAGCCTATAAAGGTATGCCATATCGAAATCCGAGTTCATTTGACCAAGTTATGGGCTTTTAAAGATGGAAAGAAGGCCCATTTCAGTAAACCTTCGCAAAATTAAAATCAATGACATAAAACGGTCATATTTTTTACTACCTTTAAAGTTATATATTTTAATGCAGATAACAAATAATCATTCCACAAGCCCATAGAGGTATGCCATATCGGATCCGAGTCCTTTTGACCAGGTTATGGGCTTTTAAAGATGGAAAGAAGGCCCATTTCAGTAAACCTTTGCAAAATTAAAATCAATGACATAAAAACGGTCATATTTTTTACTACTTTAAAGTTATATATTTTAATGCAGATAACAACATAATCATTCCACAAGCCCATAGAGGTATGCCATATCGAAATCCGAGTCCTTTTGATCAGGTTATGGGCTTTTAAAGATGGAAAGAAGGCCATTTCAGTAAACCTTTGCAAAATTAAAATCAATGACATAAAAACGGTCATATTTTTTACTACCTTTAAAGTTATATATTTTAATGCAGATAACAAATAATCATTCCACAAGCCCATAGAGGTATGCCATATCGAAATCCGAGTTCTTTGACCAGGTTATGGGCTTTTAAAGATGGAAAGAAGGCCCATTTCAGTAAACCTTTGCAAAATTAAAATCAATGACATAAAAACGGTCATATTTTTTACTACTTTAAAGTTATATATTTTAATGCAGATAACAACATAATCATTCCACAGCCCATAGAGGTATGCCATATCGAAATCCGAGTCCTTTTGACCAGGTTATGGGCTTTTAAAGATGGAAAGAAGGCCCATTTCAGTAAACCTTTGCAAAATTAAAATCAATGACATAAAAAGGTCATATTTTTTACTACCTTTAAAGTTATATATTTTAATGCAGATAACAACATAATCATTCCGCAAGCCTATAAAGGTATGCCATATCGAAACCCGAGTTCTTTGACCAAGTTATGGGCTTTTAAAATCAATCACATAAAAACGGTCATATTTTTTACTACCTTTAAAGTTATATATTTTAATGCAGATAACAACATAATCATTCCACAAGCCCATAAAGTATACCATATCGAAATACGAGTTCTTTGACCAGTTATGGCTTTTAAAGATGAAAGAAGGCCCATTTCAGTAAACCTTCGGAAAATTAAAATCAATGACATAAAAACGGTCATATTTTTACTACCTTTAAAGTTAAATATTTTAATGCAGATAACAACAAATCATTCCACAAGCCCTAAAGTATGCCATATCGAAATACGAGTTCATTTGACCAAGTTATGGCTTTTAAAGATGAAAGAAGGCCCATTTCAGTAAACCTTCGCAAAATTAAAATCAATGACATAAAAACGGTCATATTTTTTACTACCTTAAAGTTATATATTTTAATGCAGATAACAACATAATCATTCCACAAGCCTATAAAGGTATGCCATATCGAAATCCGAGTTCATTTGACCAAGTTATGGGCTTTTAAAGATGGAAAGAAGGCCCATTTCATAAACCTTCGCAAAATTAAAATCAATGACATAAAACGGTCATATTTTTTACTACCTTTAAAGTTATATATTTTAATGCAGATAACAACATAATCATTCCACAAGCCCATAGAGGTATGCCATATCGAATCCGAGTCTTTTGACCAGGTATGGGCTTTTAAAGATGGAAAGAAGCCATTTCAGTAAACCTTTGCAAAATTAAAATCAATGACATAAAAACGGTCATATTTTTTACTACCTTTAAAGTTATATATTTAATGCAGATAACAACATAATCATTCCACAAGCCTATAAAGGTATGCCATATCGAAATCCGAGTTCATTTGACCAAGTTATGGGCTTTTAAAGATGGAAAGAAGGCCCATTTCAGTAAACCTTCGCAAAATTAAAATCAATGACATAAAAACGGTCATATTTTTTACTACCTTTAAATTATATATTTTAATGCAGATAACAACATAATCATTCCACAAGCCTATAAAGGTATGCCATATCGAAATCCGAGTTCATTTGACCAAGTTATGGGCTTTTAAAGATGGAAAGAAGGCCCATTTCAGTAAACCTTCGCAAAATTAAAATCAATGACATAAAACGGTCATATTTTTTACTACCTTTAAAGTTATATATTTTAATGCAGATAACAAAATAATCATTCCACAAGCCCATAGAGGTATGCCATATCGGAATCCGAGTCCTTTTGACCAGGTTATGGGCTTTTAAAGATGGAAAGAAGGCCCATTTCAGTAAACCTTTGCAAAATTAAAATCAATGACATAAAAAGGTCATATTTTTTACTACCTTTAAAGTTATATATTTTAATGCAGATAACAACATAATCATTCCGCAAGCCTATAAAGGTATGCCATATCGAAACCCGAGTTCTTTGACCAAGTTATGGGCTTTTAAAATCAATCACATAAAAACGGTCATATTTTTTACTACCTTTAAAGTTATATATTTTAATGCAGATAACAACATAATCATTCCACAAGCCCATAAACGTATACCATATCGAAATACGAGTTCTTTGACCAGTTATTGGCTTTTAAAGATGAAAGAAGGCCCATTTCAGTAAACCTTCGCAAAATTAAAATCAATGACATAAAAACGGTCATATTTTTACTACCTTTAAAGTTAAATATTTTAATGCAGATAACAACAAAATCATTCCACAAGCCCTAAAAGTATGCCATATCGAAATACGAGTTCATTTGACCAAGTTATTGGCTTTTAAAGATGAAAGAAGGCCCATTTCAGTAAACCTTCGGAAAATTAAAATCAATGACATAAAAACGGTCATATTTTTTACTACCCTTAAAGTTATATATTTTAATGCAGATAACAACATAATCATTCCACAAGCCTATAAAGGTATGCCATATCGAAATCCGAGTTCATTTGACCAAGTTATGGGCTTTTAAAGATGGAAAGAAGGCCCATTTCATAAACCTTCGCAAAATTAAAATCAATGACATAAAAACGGTCATATTTTTTACTACCTTTAAAGTTATATATTTTAATGCAGATAACAAAATAATCATTCCACAAGCCCATAGAGGTATGCCATATCGAATCCGAGTCCTTTTGACCAGGTATGGGCTTTTAAAGATGGAAAGAAAAGTAAAGCTTTGCAAAATTAAAATCAATCACATAAAACGGTCATATTTTTTACACCTTTAAATTATATATATTAATGCAGATAACAACATAATCATTCCACAAGCCTATAAAGGTATGCCATATCGAAATCCGAGTTCATTTGACCAAGTTATGGGCTTTTAAAGATGGAAAGAAGGCCCATTTCAGTAAACCTTCGCAAAATTAAAATCAATGACATAAAACGGTCATATTTTTTACTACCTTTAAATTATATATATTAATGCAGATAACAACATAATCATTCCACAAGCCTATAAAGGTATGCCATATCGAAATCCGAGTTCATTTGACCAAGTTATGGGCTTTTAAAGATGGAAAGAAGGCCCATTTCAGTAAACCTTCGCAAAATTAAAATCAATGACATAAAACGGTCATATTTTTTACTACCTTTAAAGTTATATATTTTAATGCAGATAACAAAATAATCATTCCACAAGCCCATAGAGGTATGCCATATCGGATCCGAGTCCTTTTGACCAGGCTATGGGCTTTTAAAGATGGAAAGAAGGCCATTTCAGTAAACCTTTGCAAAATTAAAATCAATGACATAAAAACGGTCATATTTTTTACTACTTTAAAGTATATATTTTAATGCAGATAACAACATAATCATTCCACAGCCCATAGAGGTATGCCATATCGAAATCCGAGTCCTTTTGATCAGGTTATGGGCTTTTAAAGTTGGAAAGAAGGTCCATTTCAGTAAACCTTTGCAAAATTAAAATCAATGACATAAAAGCGGTCATATTTTTTACTACCTTTAAAGTTATATATTTTAATGCAGATAACAAAATAATCATTCCACAAGCCCATAGAGGTATGCCATATCGAAATCCGAATTCTTTGACCAGGTTATGGGCTTTTAAAGATGGAAAGAAGGCCCATTTCAGTAAACCTTTGCAAAACTAAAATCAATGACATAAAAACGGTCATATTTTTTACTACTTTTAAAGTTATATATTTTAATGCAGATAACAACATAATCATTCCACAGCCCATAGAGGTATGCCATATCGAAATCCGAGTCCTTTTGATCAGGTTATGGGCTTTTAAAGTTGGAAAGAAGGTCCATTTCAGTAAACCTTTGCAAAATTAAAATCAATGACATAAAAAAGGTCATATTTTTTACTACCTTTAAAGTTATATATTTTAATGCAGATAACAACATAATCATTCCGCAAGCCTATAAAGGTATGCCATATCGAAACCCGAGTTCTTTGACCAAGTTATGGGCTTTTAAAATCAATCACATAAAAACGGTCATATTTTTTTACTACCTTTAAAGTTATATATTTTAATGCAGATAACAACATAATCATTCCACAAGCCCATAAACGTATACCATATCGAAATACGAGTTCGTTTGACCTAGTTATTGGCTTTTAAAGATGAAAGAAGGCCCATTTCAGTAAACCTTCGGAAAATTAAAATCAATGACATAAAAACGGTCATATTTTATACTACCTTTAAAGTTAATATTTTAATGCCGATAACAACAAAATCATTCCACAAGCCCTAAAAGTATGCCATATCGAAATACGAGTTCATTTGACCAAGTTATTGGCTTTTAAAGATGAAAGAAGGCCCATTTCAGTAAACCTTCGGAAAATTAAAATCAATGACATAAAAACGGTCATATTTTTTACTACCCTTAAAGTTATATATTTTAATGCAGATAACAACATAATCATTCCACAAGCCTATAAAGGTATGCCATATCGAAATCCGAGTTCATTTGACCAAGTTATGGGCTTTTAAAGATGGAAAGAAGGCCCATTTCATAAACCTTCGCAAAATTAAAATCAATGACATAAAAGCGGTCATATTTTTTACTACCTTTAAAGTTATATATTTTAATGCAGATAACAAAATAATCATTCCACAAGCCCATAGAGGTATGCCATATCGGAGTCCGAGTCCTTTTGACCAGGCTATGGGCTTTTAAAGATGGAAAGAAAAGTAAAGCTTTGTAAAATTAAAATCAATGACATAAAAACGGTCATATTTTTTACTACCTTTAAAATTATATACTTTAATGCAGATAACAAAATAATCATTCCACAAGCCTATAAAAGTATGCCATATCGAAATCCGAGTTCATTTGACCGAGTGATGGGCTTTTAAAGATGGAAAGAAGGCCCATTTCAGTAAACCTTTGCAAAATTAAAATCAACCACATAAAAACGGTCATATTTTTTACTACCTTTAAATTATATATATTAATGCAGATAACAACATAATCATTCCACAAGCCTATAATGGTATGCCATATCGAAATCCGAGTTCATTTGACCAAGTTATGGGCTTTTAAAGATGGAAAGAAGGCCCATTTCAGTAAACCTTTGCAAAATTAAAATCAACCACATAAAAACGGTCATATTTTTTACTACCTTTAAAATTATATATATTAATGCAGATAACAACATAATCATTCCACAAGCCCATAGAGGTATGCCATATCGAAATCCGAATTCTGTTGACCAGGTTATGGGCTTTTAAAGATGGAAAGAAGGCCCATTTCAGTAAACCTTTGCAAAATTAAAATCAATGACATAAAACGGTCATATTTATACCCGTTACTCGTAGAGAAAAAGGGTATACTAGATTCGTCGGAAAGTATGTAACAGGCAGAAGGAAGCGTTTCCGACCCCATAAAGTATATATATTCTTGATCAGGATCACTAGCCGAGTCGATCTAGCCATGTCCGTCTGTCCGTCTGTCCGTCTGTCCGTCTGTCCGTCTGTCCGGATGAACGCTGAGATCTCGGAAACTATGAGAGCTAGGCTATTGAGATTTGGCGTGCAGATTCCTGAGCTTCTTACGCAGCGCAAGTTTGTTTCAGTAGACTGCCACGCCCACTCTAACGCCCACAAACCGCCCAAAACTGTGGCTTCTACAGTTTTGATGCTAGAATAAAAATTTTAACTGAAATGTAATGTTCTCATCAATACCTGTCGATTGACCTAAAAAAAAGTTTGCCACGCCCACTTTAACGCCCACAAACCGCGAAAACTGTGACGCCCACAATTTTTATGCTAGATAAAAAATTTTAACTGAAATGTATTCGTCTCGTCATTACCTATCGATTGACTCAAAAAAAAGTTTGCCACGCCCACTTTAACGCCCACAAACCGCAAAAACCTGTGACGCCCACAATTTTCATGCTAGATAAAAAATTGTAACTGAAATGTATTGGTCTCGTCGATACCTATCGATTGATCCAAAAAAAAATTGGCCACGCCCACTCTAACGCCCATAACGCTTAAATCTGTATACCGCCGGTAGGTGGCGCATTTTAATCTCGCTTTGCTGCTTGCATATCTCCATTTAGCTGAGTAACGGGTATCTGATAGTCGAGGTACTCGACTATAGCGTTCTTCCTTGTTTTTTACTACTTTTAAAGTTATATATTTTAATGCAGATAACAAAATAATTATTCCACAAGCCCATAGAGGTATGCCATATCGAAATCCGAATTCTGTTGACCAGGTTATGGGCTTTTAAAGATGGAAAGAAGGCCCATTTCAGTAAACCTTTGCAAAATTAAAATCAATGACATAAAACGGTCATATTTTTTACTACTTTTAAAGTTATATATTTTAATGCAGATAACAACATAATCATTCCACAAGCCCATAGAGGTATGCCATATCGAAATCCGAGTCCTTTTGATCAGGTTATGGGCTTTTAAAGTTGGAAAGAAGGCCCATTTCATTAAACCTTTGCAAAATTAAAATCAATGACATAAAAAAGGTCTTATTTTTTACTACCTTTAAAGTTATATATTTTAATGCAGATAACAACATAATCATTCCTCAAGCCTATAAAGGTATGCCATATCGAAACCCGAGTTCTTTGACCAAGTTATGGGCTTTTAAAGATGGAAAGAAGGCCCATTTCAGTAAAGCTTTGCAAAATTAAAATCAATCACATAAAAACGGTCATATTTTTTTACTACCTTTAAAGTTATATATTTTAATGCAGATAACAACATAATCATTCCACAAGCTTATAAAGGTATGCCATATCGAAAGCCGAGTTCATTTGACCAAGTTATGGGCTTTTAAAGATGGAAAGAAGGCACATTTCAGTAAACCTTCGCAAAATTAAAATTAATGACATAAAAACCGTCATATTTTTTACTACATTTAAAGTTATATATTTTAATGCAGATAACAACATAATCATTCCACAAGCCTATAAAGGTATGCCATATCAAATCCGAGTTCATTTGACCAAGTTATGGGCTTTTAAAGATGGAAATAAGGCCCATTTCAGTAAACCTTCGCAAAATTAAAATCAATGACATAAAAACGGTCATATTTTTTACTACCTTTAAAGTTATATATTTTAATGCACATAACAACATAATCATTCCGCAAGCCAATAGAGGTACGCCATATCGAAATCCGAGTCCTTTTGACCAAGTTATGGACTTTTAAAGATGTAAAGAAGGCCCATTTCAGTAAACCTTCCCAAAATTAGATCAATGACATAAAAACGGTCATATTTTTTACTACCTTTAAAGTTATATATTTTAATGCAGATAACAACATAATCATTCCACAAGCCCATAGAGGTATGCCATATCGAAATCCGAGTCCTTTTGACCAGCTATGGGCTTTTAAAGATGGAAAGAAAAGTAAAGCTTTGCAAAATTAAAATCAATGACATAAAAACGGTCATATTTTTACTACCTTTAAAATTATATATTTTAATGCAGATAACAAAATAATCATTCCACAAGCCTATAAAAGTATGCCATATCGAAATCCGAGTTCATTTGACCGAGTTATGGGCTTTTAAAGATGGAAAGAAGCCCCATTTCAGTAAACCTTTGCAAAATTAAAATCAATCACATAAAAACGGTCATATTTTTTACTACCTTTAAAGTTATATATTTTAATGCACATAACAACATTATCATTCCACAAGCCAATAGAGGTATGCCATATCGAAATCCGAGTCCTTTTGACCAAGTTATGGACTTTTAAAGATGTAAAGAAGGCCCATTTCAGTAAACCTTCCCAAAATTAAAGCCAATGACATAAAAACGGTCATATTTTTTACACCTTTAAAGTTATACATTTTAATGCCACAAGCCCATAAACGTATACCATATCGAAATACGAGTTCATTTGACCAAGTTATTGCTTTTAAAGATGAAAGAAGGCCCATTTCAGTAAACCTTCGCAAAATTAAAATCAATGACATAAAAACGGTCATATTTTTTACTACCTTTAAAGTTAAATATTTTAATGCAGATAACAACAAATCATTCCACAAGCCCCTAAAGGTATGCCATATCGAAATACGAGTTCATTTGACCAAGTTATGGGCTTTTAAAGATGGAAAGAAGGCCCATTTAAGTAAACCTTTGCGAAATTAAAATCAATGACATAAAAAAGGTCATATTTTTTACTACCTTTAAAGTTATATATTTTAATGCAGATAACAACATAATCATTCCACAAGCCCATAGAGGTATGCCATATCGAAATCCGAGTCCTTTTGACCAGCTATGGGCTTTTAAAGATGGAAAGAAAAGTAAAGCCTTTGCAAAATTAAAATCAATGACATAAAAACGGTCATATTTTTTACTACCTTTAAAATTATATATTTTAATGCAGATAACAAATAATCATTCCACAAGCCTATAAAGTATGCCATATCGAAATCCGAGTTCATTTGACCGAGTTATGGGCTTTTAAAGATGGAAAGAAGCCCCATTTCAGTAAACCTTTGCAAAATTAAAATCAATGACATAAAAACGGTCATATTTTTTACTACCTTTAAAGTTATATATTTTAATGCAATAACAACATTATCATTCCACAAGCCAATAGAGGTATGCCATATCGAAATCCGAGTCCTTTTGACCAAGTTATGGGCTTTTAAAGATGTAAAGAAGGCCCATTTCAGTAAACCTTCCCAAAATTAAATCAATGACATAAAAACGGTCATATTTTTTACCACCTTTAAAGTTATACATTTTAATGCCACAAGCCCATAAACGTATACCATATCGAAATACGAGTTCATTTGACCAAGTTATTGTCTTTTAAAGATGAAAGAAGGCCCATTTCAGTAAACCTTCGCAAAATTAAAATCAATGACATAAAAACGGTCATATTTTTTCTACCTTTAAAGTTAAATATTTTAATGCAGATAACAACAAAATCATTCCACAAGCCCTAAAGGTATGCCATATCGAAATACGAGTTCATTTGACCAAGTTATGGCTTTTAAAGATGGAAAGAAGGCCCATTTAAGTAAACCTTTGCAAAATTAAAATCAATGACATAAAAACGGTCATATTTTTTACTACCTTTAAAGTTATATATTTTAATGCAGATAACAACATAATCATTCCGCAAGCCTATAAAGGTATGCCATATCGAAACCCGAGTTCTTTGACCAAGTTATGGGCTTTTAAAGATGGAAAGAAGGCCCATTTCAGTAAACCTTTGCAAAATTAAAATCAATCACATAAAAACGGTCATATTTTTTACTACCTTTAAAGTTATATATTTTAATGCAGATAACAACATAATTATTCCACAAGCCCATAGAGGTATGCCATATCGAAATCCGAATTCTTTTGACCAGGTATGGGCTTTTAATGATGGAAAAAGGCCCATTTCAGTAAACCTTTGCAAAATTAAAATCAATGACATAAAAACGGTCATATTTTTACTACTTTTAAAGTTATATATTTTAATGCAGATAACAACATAATCATCCACAAGCCCATAGAGGTATGCCATATCAAATCCGAGTTCATTTGACCAAGTTATGGGCTTTTAAAGATGGAAATAAGGCCCATTTCAGTAAACCTTCGCAAAATTAAAATCAATGACATAAAAACGGTCATATTTTTTCTACCTTTAAAGTTAATATTTTAATGCAGATAACAACAAAATCATTCCACAAGCCCCTAAAGGTATGCCATATCGAAATACGAGTTCATTTGACCAAGTTATGGCTTTTAAAGATGGAAAGAAGGCCCATTTAAGTAAACCTTTGCGAAATTAAAATCAATGACATAAAAACGGTCATATTTTTTACTACCTTTAAATTATATATTTTAATGCAGATAACAAAATAATCATTCCACAAGCCTATAAAAGTATGCCATATCGAAATCCGAGTTCATTTGACCGAGTTATGGGCTTTTAAAGATGGAAAGAAGGCCCATTTCAGTAAACCTTTGCAAAATTAAAATCAATCACATAAAAACGGTCATATTTTTTACTACCTTTAAAGTTATATATTTTAATGCACATAACAACATTATCATTCCACAAGCCAATAGAGGTATGCCATATCGAAATCCGAGTCCTTTTGACCAAGTTATGGACTTTTAAAGATGTAAAGAAGGCCCATTTCAGTAAACCTTCCCAAAATTAAAGCCAATGACATAAAAACGGTCATATTTTTTACCACCTTTAAAGTTATACATTTTAATGCCACAAGCCCATAAACGTATACCATATCGAAATACGAGTTCATTTGACCAAGTTATTGGTCTTTTAAAGATGAAAGAAGGCCCATTTCAGTAAACCTTCGCAAAATTAAAATCAATGACATAAAAACGGTCATATTTTATTCTACCTTTAAAGTTAATATTTTAATGCAGATAACAACAAAATCATTCCACAAGCCCCTAAAGGTATGCCATATCGAAATACGAGTTCATTTGACCAAGTTATTGGCTTTTAAAGATGGAAAGAAGGCCCATTTAAGTAAACCTTTGCGAAATTAAAATCAATGACATAAAAAGGTCATATTTTTTACTACCTTTAAAGTTATATATTTTAATGCAGATAACAACATAATCATTCCACAAGCCCATAGAGGTATGCCATATCGAAATCCGAGTCCTTTTGACCAGCCTATGGGCTTTTAAAGATGGAAAGAAAAGTAAAGCCTTTGCAAAATTAAAATCAATGACATAAAAACGGTCATATTTTTTACTACCTTTAAAATTATATATTTTAATGCAGATAACAAAATAATCATTCCACAAGCCTATAAAAGTATGCCATATCGAAATCCGAGTTCATTTGACCGAGTTATGGGCTTTTAAAGATGGAAAGAAGCCCATTTCAGTAAACCTTTGCAAAATTAAAATCAATCACATAAAAACGGTCATATTTTTTACTACCTTTAAAGTTATATATTTTAATGCACATAACAACATTATCATTCCACAAGCCAATAGAGGTATGCCATATCGAAATCCGAGTCCTTTTGACCAAGTTATGGACTTTTAAAGATGTAAAGAAGGCCCATTTCAGTAAACCTTCCCAAAATTAAAGCCAATGACATAAAAACGGTCATATTTTTTACCACCTTTAAAGTTATACATTTTAATGCCACAAGCCCATAAACGTATACCATATCGAAATACGAGTTCATTTGACCAAGTTATGTCTTTTAAAGATGAAAGAAGGCCCATTTCAGTAAACCTTCGCAAAATTAAAATCAATGACATAAAAACGGTCATATTTTATTCTACCTTTAAAGTTAAATATTTTAATGCAGATAACAACAAAATCATTCCACAAGCCCCTAAAGGTATGCCATATCGAAATACGAGTTCATTTGACCAAGTTATTGGCTTTTAAAGATGGAAAGAAGGCCCATTTAAGTAAACCTTGCGAAATTAAAATCAATGACATAAAAAAGGTCATATTTTTTACTACCTTTAAAGTTATATATTTTAATGCAGATAACAACATAATCATTCCACAAGCCCATAGAGGTATGCCATATCGAAATCCGAGTCCTTTTGACCAGCCTATGGGCTTTTAAAGATGGAAAGAAAAGTAAAGCTTTGCAAAATTAAAATCAATGACATAAAAACGGTCATATTTTTTACTACCTTTAAAATTATATATTTTAATGCAGATAACAAAATAATCATTCCACAAGCCTATAAAAGTATGCCATATCGAAATCCGAGTTCATTTGACCGAGTTATGGGCTTTTAAAGATGGAAAGAAGCCCCATTTCAGTAAACCTTTGCAAAATTAAAATCAATCACATAAAAACGGTCATATTTTTTACTACCTTTAAAGTTATATATTTTAATGCACATAACAACATTATCATTCCACAAGCCAATAGAGGTATGCCATATCGAAATCCGAGTCCTTTTGACCAAGTTATGGACTTTTAAAGATGTAAAGAAGGCCCATTTCAGTAAACCTTCCCAAAATTAAAGCCAATGACATAAAAACGGTCATATTTTTTACCACCTTTAAAGTTATACATTTTAATGCCACAAGCCCATAAACGTATACCATATCGAAATACGAGTTCATTTGACCAAGTTATTGTCTTTTAAAGATGAAAGAAGGCCCATTTCAGTAAACCTTCGCAAAATTAAAATCAATGACATAAAAACGGTCATATTTTATTCTACCTTTAAAGTTAAATATTTTAATGCAGATAACAACAAAATCATTCCACAAGCCCTAAAGGTATGCCATATCGAAATACGAGTTCATTTGACCAAGTTATTGGCTTTTAAAGATGGAAAGAAGGCCCATTTAAGTAAACCTTTGCGAAATTAAAATCAATGACATAAAAAAGGTCATATTTTTTACTACCTTTAAAGTTATATATTTTAATGCAGATAACAACATAATCATTCCGCAAGCCTATAAAGGTATGCCATATCGAAACCCGAGTTCTTTGACCAAGTTATGGGCTTTTAAAGATGGAAAGAAGGCCCATTTCAGTAAACCTTTGCAAAATTAAAATCAATCACATAAAAACGGTCATATTTTTTACTACCTTTAAAGTTATATATTTTAATGCAGATAACAACATAATTATTCCACAAGCCCATAGAGGTATGCCATATCGAAATCCGAATTCTTTTGACCAGGTAATGGGCTTTTAATGATGGAAAAAAGGCCCATTTCAGTAAACCTTTGCAAAATTAAAATCAATGACATAAAAACGGTCATATTTTTTACTACTTTAAAGTTATATATTTTAATGCAGATAACAACATAATCACTCCACAAGCCCATAGAGGTATGCCATATCAAAATCCGAGTTCATTTGACCAAGTTATGGGCTTTTAAAGATGGAAATAAGGCCCATTTCAGTAAACCTTCGCAAAATTAAAATCAATGACATAAAAACGGTCATATTTTTTACTACCTTTAAAGTTATATATTTTAATGCACATAACAACATAATCATTCCACAAGCCAATAGAGGTATGCCATATCGAAATCCGAGTCCTTTTGACCAAGTTATGGACTTTTAAAGATGTAAAGAAGGCCCATTTCAGTAAACCTTCCCAAAATTAAAGTCAATGACATAAAAACGGTCATATTTTTTACCACCTTTAAAGTTATACATTTTAATGCCACAAGCCCATAAACGTATACCATATCGAAATACGAGTTCATTTGACCAAGTTATTGTCTTTTAAAGATGAAAGAAGGCCCATTTCAGTAAACCTTCGCAAAATTAAAATCAATGACATAAAAACGGTCATATTTTATTCTACCATTAAAGTTAAATATTTTAATGCAGATAACAACAAAATCATTCCACAAGCCCCTAAAGGTATGCCATATCGAAATACGAGTTCATTTGACCAAGTTATTGGCTTTTAAAGATGGAAAGAAGGCCCATTTAAGTAAACCTTTGCGAAATTAAAATCAATGACATAAAAAAGGTCATATTTTTTACTACCTTTAAAGTTATATATTTTAATGCAGATAACAACATAATCATTCCGCAAGCCTTTAAAGGTATGCCATATCGAAACCCGAGTTCTTTGACCAAGTTATGGGCTTTTAAAGATGGAAAGAAGGCCCATTTCAGTAAACCTTTGCAAAATTAAAATCAATCACATAAAAACGGTCATATTTTTTTACTACCTTTAAAGTTATATATTTTAATGCAGATAACAACATAATTATTCCACAAGCCCATAGAGGTATGCCATATCGAAATCCGAATTCTTTGACCAGGTAATGGGCTTTTAATGATGGAAAAAAGGCCCATTTCAGTAAACCTTTGCAAAATTAAAATCAATGACATAAAAACGGTCATATTTTTTACTACTTTTAAAGTTATATATTTTAATGCAGATAACAACATAATCACTCCACAAGCCCATAGAGGTATGCCATATCAAAATCCGAGTTCATTTGACCAAGTTATGGGCTTTTAAAGATGGAAATAAGGCCCATTTCAGTAAACCTTCGCAAAATTAAAATCAATGACATAAAAACGGTCATATTTTTTACTACCTTTAAAGTTATATATTTTAATGCACATAACAACATAATCATTCCACAAGCCAATAGAGGTATGCCATATCGAAATCCGAGTCCTTTTGACCAAGTTATGGACTTTTAAAGATGTAAAGAAGGCCCATTTCAGTAAAGCTTCCCAAAATTAAAGTCAATGACATAAAAACGGTCATATTTTTTACCACCTTTAAAGTTATACATTTTAATGCCACAAGCCCATAAACGTATACCATATCGAAATACGAGTTCATTTGACCAAGTTATTGTCTTTTAAAGATGAAAGAAGGCCCATTTCAGTAAACCTTCGCAAAATTAAAATCAATGACATAAAAACGGTCATATTTTATTCTACCTTTAAAGTTAAATATTTTAATGCAGATAACAACAAAATCATTCCACAAGCCCCTAAAGGTATGCCATATCGAAATACGAGTTCATTTGACCAAGTTATTGGCTTTTAAAGATGGAAAGAAGGCCCATTTAAGTAAACCTTTGCGAAATTAAAATCAATGACATAAAAAAGGTCATATTTTTTACTACCTTTAAAGTTATATATTTTAATGCAGATAACAACATAATCATTCCGCAAGCCTATAAAGGTATGCCATATCGAAACCCGAGTTCCTTGACCAAGTTATGGGCTTTTAAAGATGGAAAGAAGGCCCATTTCAGTAAACCTTTGCAAAATTAAAATCAATCACATAAAAACGGTCATATTTTTTTACTACCTTTAAAGTTATATATTTTAATGCAGATAACAACATAATTATTCCACAAGCCCATAGAGGTATGAGTAGTAAGGAAACGCGGATTCTGGGACAATTAGCATATTAATTAATTATTAATAATTATTATTAAAGGAACATGTCCGATCATGTTGGGGAATAATGTTTCCTATGATTATAAAACTAATTTAGAAATCAAAAGAACCCCAAAAAAATAAATATCACAAGTTAATGATTCTCAGCTGTGGAATATTTTCAAATACACATTTTTGTTTCCGCCCCAGAATGTTTAACTGGTAAATTGTCTAAGGTTCTCTCCTTTCCACAAATCGGTCATAAAAATGTCATAAAAGGGATTCAAGCAAGAGCTACCCGAACATGCGCACCTGTCAATTACCTGACCGCAATAAAAGGGACACATGCACAACCCAACAGGCGCACGCTCATTGACAAGATCATGGAAATATTTTCCATTCTCCGCACCTGTAATTTTAACTCGAAATAAAAAGTCAGAAGTTTATTTTGTAGCATAATAATACATTTATTCATTTATTTTGGTATTGCGAACATGTTTTATTATGTTATTTAATCATTTTCATTCTTTTTTCTAGATTATAGTATATATTCATAATGTTGAGTGCTTCCTTTTTGTAATCAGAAATTCGATGGCATACACAAGTATCAACTCCCTCAGTGGCTGCATCATTGCTCCACACGCAGGTGTCCATATGATTTCCATGAATTGATGTTTTCATGTTACCCTCGTTCACATTCAAAGAGTTTGGATTGTATGAACTGGAGCCGTACATAGTGTGCATTAAACAGAATTCCGTCAAATACATTCAGAAAGTTATTTATTTTAACTGAATGCATGTTGTCTATCTAAGTTAAATATCTCGTCTTACCCTTTTAAATATGCTTACACAATTTATAAGAAAATTTTATACAGGTATTCATCTTCTTCTTTTACCCAAAAATATGCATTATCGAAATTCAACAAATGAAAATCTTTGATTTTTCCTCTTCTTTTACCCAAAAATGTGCATTCTCGAAATTCAACTCATGAAAATCTTTGTTTTTTCCCAAACTCGAAATGATTTTTTTCCAAACTGTCCCCTATTGGCTACCTGAGTATGATGGTGTGTATAAAAAATGACCTTTCCTTTCCCACCTGCAGCAAAGTATGTGCGACCTCTTCTAACCAACACTCTCCTTAATTCTATGATTCTGTG
Organism: Drosophila suzukii; assembly: GCF_013340165.1. NCBI lineage: Eukaryota > Metazoa > Arthropoda > Insecta > Diptera > Drosophilidae > Drosophila > Drosophila suzukii. The sequence goes on from NW_023496963.1 coordinate 62,197, forward strand.
TCTCCTTTATCGATTTGATGGTGTCCTATTTGTTACACATGTATCAAATATTTTTCAAAATCAATACTTCTCATCTCTTCTAACCAATGAATAGTCGATGTAACCTACTAGAATTACCTTAGTTTTTGAATTTAAAAAAATCTTAAGTATGCACCTCTCATCTTCAATATTATCGTACACGCCCACTTCAAACACTATAAATGATCGAGGACAATAGTTAGTCTACCAAAAATAGTCTTGAAGTGGGATACTCTGCTACGTCAAACACAACTTGAGTAAAAGTGAAAAAAGTGATCGTGAAAAAAGAATTTTACCAAAACGAATAAAATAAAATGAATAACCAAAATCAGTTTTGTCAATCCTGCAAGTGTTTCTTGCTAAAGAATAAGTGGGCAAATCATGTCCGTTCGGAGTTGCATAAGCGAAATGCAATTCAACCCCTTGACGGAAGAGTCAAAAAAATTTCTGAGGGATTCAAGGGAAGAATACTACATTACATGTATGTAAACGATGGATCGGACTTGATCTTACCAGAGAGTTTCTTGAGTGAAGCTGGATTGACCCTGCTACCTCATCTCAGCATTCTGTTAGAAAGTTATACTTCAGCAAAAGTAAACTTTGAACTGTTTGCAGAGTATATACTTTTTAAAGAAGAATCTGAAGAAATTGATATGAAGAGTTTTCAAAGTAAAATGACGACCATGAATAAAGATTCTGACTTAGAAAATATCTTCCATGAACATACCATGGAAATAATTTCAAAAACACAAGAATTTCAAGAGAGAGATAGTTGATGGTCTCTTATAAAATTGATTCGCTTGGAAATGAATGTGAATCATTATACACCGATGGCTGGTTCATCTTTCATACCACTACCTCGTTTCCTTTTAACGAAAAAAGCAATAGTTAACGTTTGTAACGAAAATGATCATTATTGTTTTAAATGGGCTTTGATTTCTGCCTTACAAATTGTTAACAGGCCGCAAAGATGTTCGGCATATAATATTGATATATCGCTGGAGATAATTCGTATAAGTGATGAAATAATATTAGATTTCACAGGGTTGACTTTCCCCCATGAAATAAAATGTATAAAAAATTTTTTAAAGAAGAATACTCATATGAGTTTAAACGTATTAGGATATAATGAAGAGACGAGGGAAATAATTGGACCGCTTTTTCAATCGGAAGTGGAAAAGCCTCTTCATATCAATATGATGTTTTTGGAAGAAGGTGGAAATGGACATTACATGTACATTAGAAATATTTCAAGGTAAATTCTTTTATACATTTTTATCTCTTTTAAGCAATTAACTAATTTGTATATATTTCTCTTTCAAAGACTAATGACTGCTCAAAGAGGAAATCAGAGGAGGGCGCAATTTTTCTGCAATGTGTGTTTGAATTTTTCCGGACGCTCTGCAGTAGGAAGGTTTCAAAGATGCCGCACCCCCAGAACAACACACTGGAATTTACCCAAGTTCAACATCAGCTTCAAGTTCCATTTGTTGTCTACGCGGATTTTGAATGCATTCTGGAACCAAAAAATTTTGAAGTGAGCCCCAAATTATTTAATATTAATGAACATATTCCAATATCATATGCGTATTATATAAAGTGTGCTTTTGATTCTAGACTAGATAAATTTGTTTTAGAAACAAGAAAAAATTCGGGAGTAAGTTTTGTAGATTCATTGATAAAAAATTTAAGTAAATTGAGTGATGACTACTTAAATAAAATAGTTCCTATGAGAATGACTTTGGATGACCAGCAAATATTTGATAATTCATTGAATTGTTCTATTTGTCAGAAAGATTTAGGGACTGATAGGGTTAGAGATCATTGTCATTTCACAGGTCGCTTTAGAGGTGCAGCCCACTCTAATTGTAACTTGGATTATAAAGTTAACAAATTCATACCAGTATTTTTTCATAATTTTTCGAAATACGACTGTCATTTATTTATTCAAGAGTTGGGAAAGATTCCCGGTGAAATTTCCGTAATACCAATAAATAAGGAAAACTATATTTCTGTCTCAAAGAAAATAAAAAGTTTAAGTGGAAATAGTTTTGAAATTCGTTTTCTCGATACATATAGATTTATACCATCAAGTTTAGACACCCTAGCTTCTAATTTAGTTGATGATCAATTGAACACTGTTAAATCATTTTTCAGTAATGATATAGAATTGGACTAATGCGTAAGAAGGGTATATTTCCCTATGAATATTTAGACTCCGCTAGTAGACTCGAGGAAACTTCCCTCCCACCAAGGGAAGCATTCTATAGTAATTTAACGGAAAGGGAATGCTCTCAGGAAGATTATGATCAAGCTCTTAAAGTTTGGTCGCATTTCTCTTGTTCCACTCTTAAAGATTATTTAGAATTATATTTAAAAGCTGATGTATTTCTTTTAACCGACATTTTTGAAAACTTCCGAAAAATTTGTATGCAAATTTATTCACTTGACCCAGCTCAGTATTTTACCACACCAGGTCTATCTTGGGAGGCAATGTTGAAATCTACAAATATTCAACTTGAATTGCTGACAGATATAGATATGTATAGATTTATCCAAAGTAGCATTCGAGGTGGTTTAGTTCAATGTTGTCATAGATATACAAAAGCAAATAACAAATATTTGTCAGATTATGATTCCTCGAAGGAGTCTTCATTTTTAATGTACGTGGATGCGAATAACTTGTATGGTTGGGCAATGTCACAACCTTTACCATATAAAGATTTTAAGTGGATGTTTACCACAGATATAGACAATTTTGATATTAATAATATTCCAATCGTTAGCAAATACGGTTATTTTTTGGAAGTGGACTTAACATATCCATACCGTTTACATGATCTTCATAATGATCTTCCATTTTGTCCGTCAAACTGTCTGGCGTCAAAAGAGGATAAGGTAAAAAAATTAATTGCTGACCTGGGAAATAAGAAAAATTATGTAATACATTATCGGAATTTGCAACAATGTATACAGAATGGGTTAGTATTGAAAAAGATCCATAGAGGTGTTCAGTTTTTACAAAAGCCTTGGTTTAAGAATTACATTGATCTAAATACTTTACATAGGCAAAATGCAAAAAATAAATTTGAAAAAGATTTTTTTTAATTAATGAATAATTCTGTTTAGGGAAAAACAATGGAAGATCCCGAGCGCAGGGTCGATATTAAGCTTGTTAGTACATGGGAAGCTCCGTATAGCTCGAAGACTGGACGAAAAGCACATTGTGCCAAAACTTTAATTTCAAAATCAAATTTTCATAGTGCAACTAAAATAAATGATAATTTCTATGCAATTCAAATGAAAAGATTGTCCGTTCTATTTAATAAGCCAATGTATTCAGGATTTGCAGTATTAGACTTATCGAAATGGAAAATGTATGATTTCCACTATCAATATATGAAGCCAAAGATTCAGGAAAAGTTACTCTTAAATTATATGGATACTGATTCATTTATCTATACAATAAAAACTGAAGATTTTTATAAAGATATTCGTAATGATCTTGAAGCAAAATTTGATACATCGGACTATTCAGATGAAAGAATTAATCTATATAACTTCAAAAGAGTTAACAAAAAAAGTTTAGGGTTTTTTAAAGATGAGCTTAACGGTAAACTCATGACAGAATTTGTAGGCCTGTGCTCAAAGGTTTATTGTTATAAAATAGATCAAGTTGAATCTTCACATAATAAAGCAAAGGGAGTGAGTTCACGAAATCTTACAATTGAAGAATATAAAAATGTTTTATTAACTGGGGCCTCACTATATGGTAATATAACAATGTTTAGATCAAAAGCACATAAAATAACTACAGTTAAAGTAAATAAAAAAATTCTTTGTGGCAAAGATAACAAAAGAAAACGTAATGTTAATGGAACACAATTTTTAGAGTTAAGAAATGAAGACCATGGTACGACATCAATAAAACATCAGAGATTAATTGAAAAAGATATTTTAGAAAATGTTGAATGGCTAGAATCAAATTCATTTTGCTTGGGTGAGATGATACAAAATAATTATGTGAACGATGCAGAATCATTAGATAGCCTTAAATTTCAAAAGGAACATATTGAAAAAGAACTATTTTATAAATCAGTTGAATTGGAGATGTTTTATTATGATCGAGACCTTGGAAAATATAAATGAAAATGATTTTGAGTTTGTAAAAAGTATTTTTATTATATTTAATTTTAGTTTAAAACATTGTACAAAAATGTTAATATTAAACTTAATATAATATAAAATAAATATATAAATAAAAATTAATATTCAAATAAAAATTAATTAAATAAATCATTTATTATACTACAAAATGTCTTCCTTGTTTATCCAGCTAGTCTTTGAAAACCCGAGCCACTTAACCAAAACTTTATTTCCTTTTCGCCTTACAACTTTTTCAACTAGGTATGTGTGGGGAAATCGTGTTTTTTTCAGTTCTTCTTTATAGAATCCGCCCTGAATCGGGCTACCATCTAAATCTTCAAGTAAGTATGTTTTAGGGTATGTGTTCTTCACCTTTCTAATTTTAAAGATTTCTGTTGTATAGTTTGGTGTATACCCTTTCTCAAAGACATGTTTATATTTACTGATACGAACGTGGTCCCCCTTACGGAATTTACTTGCAAGAAATATTTTCAGGTGATTATACGATGTTTGTAATATTTGTTTTTCATTGGAAGAATTGACTTTACTGGGACTCATTTTTATTGTTCTATGCTCTCTATTATTATATTTATTAATTAATTGTTTATACATATCTATCCACTTATATATTGAAACTAAACTCACGCCACATTAATTCTTTAAGAGTTCTATTGAAACGTTCAACTATTGATGCTTTTAGAGTACTGAAGGTTGAATAATGATTTATCCTATAACTTTTCATTAATACCTTAAATTTAGAATTAAAGAATTCAGTGCCATCATCAGTTTGCAGGTTTCTTGGTGTTCCATGACCCGATTTAAATATTCTCTCCATGGCTTGGGAAACATCATTTGCATTTTTTGATTTTAATGCCTCACCCCAAGCATATTTCGAAAATGTGTCTATAACAGTCAACAAGTATCGGTACCCATCATTAGATTTTGAAAAGGTTCCCATTTTAACCAAATCTGCTTGCCACAGATCGTTTATACCCCTTGTAATCACTCGTCTTCGTTGAAAGTTTTTTCTAGATGGTCTGTGCAACTCATTTACGATTTCTCGCTTAATCATATTCTTCTAATAGGCTGAAAAGCAACACCTTCTAACTCAATTGTGGTTTTTTTCGGTAATGATATCGGTTTTGTTACATATTTAAATATATGGTTTAAACCTTTCCCGGAATTTTGGCAAAAATTTGGTCAGCGCTGTCTGCCCTCTTACTATTCAATTCAATTTTATTTTCTAAGCTTGAAATTTTTGTGAGTCGACGATTAACATTTTGAGTTATAATTTTTCTTAAATCTTCTCCCAACTTTCCGAGGATCTCATCAGTATATTGTTTCGTTGCTAGATCATTGTTGTCTAAAGGCTTAGATCCGTTTTTGATACGTTTATTTTGAGCATTTAGATTACCGTCCTCATCGATGAATAATCCCTCAGTAGAATTAACACGTCTTTTCAAATTTTCTGATCGTTCCTTATCAACAGAAAAATGTCCAAACTTGTCGACAGACATGATGTTTATAAATGTAAAACATATTTGTCCTTCCTATTTATACTCATTAATATATAATCCTTTCTTCACGCAATTCCTCTAATATTGAAAAAATTTCGTTGTTGTGGCTGGTGTTACCCGCTCCTTTTGATGCTACTAAAATTTCCAATCGTTCGACTAACTCATTTACATCATTCCAATATACATAGTTTGGATTTGATTTCTGAAGAGTCATGTACCCAAAGCCTGTTTTTGAGCGAAGTGGAGTAGACGTTGTAGGACTGAAATCTTTGTCTATCAACTTCTTAATAATATGGCTATATTTGTATGCTCGTGTACCCTTGATTCTGTTATTAGGTTTAAAGCCTACCCTATGTATATTCGTTTCTAAAATAATTTTTTTATACATTTTCAAGTCTTGATCATCATAGTTTTCAGGTTTACTAAGAAAAATTAGAGAGTACAGACCAGGAGTCAGATCACAACTCATTCCACTAGAAAATGTTATTTTATTATTTTTAATTTTTAATTCTTTATCTCCCAAAGTTAATGAATTGTTTGTGCTTTTTTTAGGTCCATAACCCTTATCCAACACATTTCCTCTGGTCAAATTACTGATATTAAAATCATAATTATAACTAGTGTTATTATCTTCTAGCTCTGCATCCAGCTCTGCATTAAAATCTCAATCTTTTTAATGATTACTGATTTATTTCTAAATACAAATTGTCATTACTTTTATAAATATTAAATTTTCCATAAACCATTTCATTGATGATATCATCTTGAAGAGAGGTGTACCTTTCCGGCATGTACAGAATGTGCTCCTCCAACTCGAGAGCAATAGATTCTCCAACCTTTGTTGTTTTGCGCTCCGCCTTGAGGATCGGGAATCTTACATTTTCAGGCATCCTTGTCTTCAATAGCAGTGTCTTTTTATTCATTTTATTTTTTATTTATTTATTTTTTTTATTTATTTATTTTATATAACTCTTTAACTACAATGTTCATCTGGTTTTCCTGATTCATGATGGTTGTTGAGTTTTTTGGACTTGGTACAGTTGTTCCACATTGTTTTTAGCTGTATTTTGATGTTTACTACCTGTTTAGCAGTTGTTCAGTACTTGTTTCGTAGTTGCTTACTACTTGTTTTAGCTGGTTAATAGCTGTTATTAGATGGTTATTATCTGTTTAGTAGCTGTTAACTAGTTGTTTACTAGTTGTTTACTAGTTGTTACAAGCTGGTCACAAGCTGTTTTGAGCTGTTATAAGAAGTTATAGGCTTTTTTTTGTTAAGAATGATCAAAAATTCTTGTCCTCTAGATGACGTTCGATGTGAAGTAGAAACTTAGACTGTGAATTTGAACGCGTGCAGGTCCACTTTTTATACCATACAGAGTTCACACATACACGTACCCATACATTGATTTTCAACCCCCCAAATGTAAATTAACCATTTAAATATACCGGTTTTGACTCGACATTTTCTACGAAAGAAAGTAGAAAAGCGAGGCACAGGTGTCCACAGTTGTATGTATCAAAGTCTTGAACTCTATCGTAGTTGTATTGTGTTCTATGTCCCAAGTATTTCACAACTTCTCTTGGTGGCTGAAGATTTCCAAAACTGTCGAAATAATGTATATTATTTTTATTTTTTTTATATGCAACCCAATGTGTACCACTTGATCGTGAATTATCTAAGTTTACTATACCACACTCCCTACTTTTTGGTGCTTCTGGGAGTAGATCTCTCATAAACACCCCTCTAAAATGTGGGATATATTTCCTAGCAAAATGTATAACGTCGATATTTGATAGTGGTCTATTGGGTAGCAGAGAAATTAGTTTTTTCGCTTCTTAATTCCTTTCCCCTTACTATAGGGCTTAAGAAAGAAACCATAACCCTTTCTATCGGGCTTGAGATATAGTCCTTCTCCTACAGCAACACTTTCAATTTTCCTATTGTGACGTTTTTTCTCCTCCATATCTTCCTTAGCCATTCTCGCATTGTTAATTGTTTTTGCAATTGCTGCACTACCACTTGCTAAACTACCAAGAGCGCTGAGGGCTGTCAAGATCGGCACGATTGGTAGAAAACCTCCAATTTTGGGTACATTAATTACACGAGGTACTTTAACATTTTTCTTAGAACCCATTGATTGATGAATTGATTTACGTGCAACTTAAATTGCACTCATAATGTCTAATGGTTTTTGTGTTTTTAATGTCTTAGTAGCAGCATTAATTACAGTCGAAAGGTTTGTCTTCTTCATTTTATTCTTCAATATCTTTTTCCTTCCTTTCTTTTCCGTTTTATTCAATCCCATACCAAATTTTTTCTTGGCTTTCATTATATTTGTAACAACGTATGCTGCTGCTCTTTCACCAAGACTGCTATCTGGTGCCTTGACACGCGACCAGGCTTTGTCAATTAATATGGAGTCTGCCCTATGTCGTTCACTCAATGCCTTGTTTTGAGAATATACGATATCGTGCTCTTTGCAAGCTTCATCCAATGGGTTTATTCCTTGATCACCACGTTCAAACCGTTTCTGTAACTTTGTACCCGGTCCACAAAAATTATATCCCGGAATATGGGCTTCAAACGGTAATGTATTAATTAGCTTATCGACAAGACCACCACCGTGTTTACAATTAAAAATACGACTGATGCGATTATAAAAACGTTTCCCCATTTTATTAATGTTTAATCATCAAAGATTTCTCATTGAATGAGGTACATTAGGTTAAAAGATGCGTTTAATAAGTCAGAAACAAAAAATTGTAGTTAGAAATATTAACGATGAAAACGAGAAAAATCTACCGCCACGACATAGTGTTCTCTTACCGAACACAATAAGGGCTCTAATTGTTGGGCCTTCGAATTGTGGTAAAACTAATATTATGTTAAGTCTAATAGAGAGTCCTAATGGATTAAAATTCGAAAATGTTTATATATTTTCAAAAAGTTTATATCAACCTAAATATGAGTACTTGGAGAAATTAATCAAACCGATTAAAGGAATGGGATACCATACATTCTCCCATAATGAGGGTGTACTAGACCCCAGTGAAGCTAAAAACAATTCCATTATGATATTCGATGACGTAGCTTGTGAAAAACAAGATAACATAAGATCTTATTTTTGTATGGGTCGACATAAAAATATCGACTCTTTTTATTTATGTCAAACGTATAGTCATATACCTAAACATCTGATTCGTGACAATGCCAACTTTATTATAATGTTTAAGCAAGATGATTTAAATATGCGGCATATATATCGGGACCATATTAACACTGATATGAATTATGAAACATTTGTGAAAATTTGTCAAAAATGTTGGGAGGACAAGCACGGATTCCTATTAATTAGCAAGGATAACGAAATGGATAACGGAAGATACAGAAAAGGATTTGATCAATTTATTATGATTTAAGGAGTAATTTCAATATAAAGCTTGGTTAGATACTTACAATCCCACAGTTTATCAAGAGATTTCAATATGTCTAGATCACTTGCATTATCCTTGAATGGAAATAGTTCCATTATAAATACAAACTTTTTTCCACCTATCGAATTGAATGGTCGATATGAGTGCGCTCTTATCGATTTTAATATGTATAATTCGATTCCAAATATTGATGAAAAAATAACCTCTTCCACATCGGTGACAAGGTTATTACAATTCCAACTGGATCATATGAATTGAATGATATCACCGATTTCATTTACAATAAACTAAAAGACTATAACCTTGAAAATACATTTAAAATTCAAAGTAATAATAATACACTTCAAGTTGAAATAACTACCATGCGAGAGTCAGTTTACTTTAATAAGGAAAGATCGGTTGGACAGCTGTTTGGTTTCCATCAAAAAGTACTAGAACCACATCCTACAAAAACCTATCGATCAGATCAGACCGTGAACATATTAAAAATTAATACAATTCGTTTGGAATGTAATATAATCAGCGGTTCATATGTAGATAATACACCGAATCATACATTACATGAGTTTGGCATTAATGTTCCGCCTGGGTATAAAATGACAGTGACACCACATAACCTAATTTATTTACCAATCAACTGTGACGAAATAAGCACACTATCTATGCGCATAGTTGATCAAAACGGTGATTTGGTGAATTTACGTGGTGAAAACGTTTCGATTCGCATGCACATTCGGTTAACAGAATGATTATTTATAATAAAAGACGTAGCTTAAGTCCTCAGCCAAGCATTACTAATTGTAAAGCTATAGAAAGAGGATCAAAAGTAAAAAGAAGCTCACTTACTTTGAAAAATAAACTATTTTTAAAGTCGTTAGGCTTGAAGCTTCGAGTATAACATAAAAGGTGGAAAGGAAAACAATGAACGAAATTTTAAATGTTCGAGAAAAGGTTTACTCAGATGAGAGTATTTCGAAGAAAGAGTTTCATACTTATTCATCGTATAATCAAACATTTAAGCCAAACGATGAAATTCGAATTACTATTCAAAATCAAGACTTGTACGTGCTTTCTCACGAAAGTAACCTTAATTTTCAAGGAATTATTAGAAAAGATTCACCGAATGCACCTACAACTGATAATGTTACCACTTTTTTTAAAAATAATTGTATGGCTTACTTTTTGGATGAAATTAAGTACGAAATAAATGGATGTGAGATTGATAAAACACGATTTGTCGGTATGACTACAACCCTAAAAAATTATATATCTCTGGATAATCTTCAAAGTCAAAATCTATTAAATTCCGGATGGAGCAGTGGGGACGAAATATCTACGGGACCCCACTTTAACTTATCTGTACCATTAAAAAATTTATTGGGATTTGCTGAGGATTATAAAAAAGTTTTGTTAAATTGTAAACACGAAGTGTTCATGCTAACTAAGAATCTTGGTGATGTGTTTGAACACAAGTTGGGATTCATATGTTAACCCCAAATTGGGGTATGGAAGTCAACACAGCTGGAATGTGAAATTGTCGGCTAACCGCGAAAAACCAAGATTTGCTTTAATTGGATTTACACTAAATGGAGAACTTATCACAAATTACTTATCAAACTTGAAAGTTCACTTGAATTCATATCCATATGATAATCTGAATGTTGATTTTAGTAAGAATCAGTATGCTCACCTATATGAAATGTATACAAGATTTCAATCTAGTTAATATAATCGTGAGTCACAACCATTTTTGACCCCAAATGAATTTAAATTGAAGGCCCCTATTATTGTGGTTGATCATTCATATCAAAACGAATCAGTGAAAACTGGTCCTATTGATGTGAGAATTTCAATAGAACTGAAGACACCAAGTCATGAAAATACCCAAGCTTACTGTCTCCTCATACATGACCGTTTAGTTGAATATAACCCATTAAACGGACTAGTACAACGAGTTGTTTAACATTAGAAAAATGTTGAAAGATACTGTTTCGATTGATGTTCAAGGTTTCTTTGATAATAATAATAATTTTATTCTAAAAGAAATTGGAATTGTATTCGAAAAAGATCCAAACTTGAATAATAGTTTATTAATAGAACCACCATATGATTTTACTTTGCTAAATACAAAATCTCGAAAGACTGCAATTTGGTTAACTAATACACATCACAAAATTTTTTGGAACGATGGAGAGAACAGTTTTCCACAAACTCGAAAGTATCTGAGGACAATTACAAGCGGAAAACAAATTATTTGTAAAGGTGTGGAAAAGAAACGATTTCTACAGAAGTTTTTTGGGAGTCGTCAGCTCATTAATATCGAGGAAATGGGCTGTCCGTCATTAAACAGGTTTAAAGGAAACCGGTTTCCCTATTGTGAAACACACCTTAAGGGCGGGGTTTGTGCTCTAAACAATGCATACATTATTTTGACATTTTTTAAAAGTAGCTCCAAAACAATAAAATAATTGTTATACATCATTTTAAAGTTGAGACTAGACGCGTAAAGACCTACAAGAAAATAAAACAAGGAAGAACGCTATAGTCGAGTACCTCGACTATCAGATACCCGTTACTCAAAGGGAAATGGAGATATGCAAGCAGCAAAGCGAGATTAAAATGCGCCACCTACCGGCGGTAGACAGATTTAAGCGTTATGGGCGTTAGAGTGGGCGTGGAAAATTTATTTTTGGATCAATCGATAGGTATTGACGACACCAATACATTTCAGTTAAAATTTCTTATCTAGCATGCAAATTGTGGGCGTCACAGGTTTTCGCGGTTTGTGGGCGTTTTAGTGGGCGTGGCAAACTTTTTTTGGGTCAATCGATAGGTATTGTTGAGAACAATACATTTCAGTTAAAATTTTCTATCTAGCATCAAAACTGTAGGAGTTACAGTTTTGGGCGGTTTGTGGGCGTTAGAGTGGGCGTGGCAGTCTACTGAAACAAACTTGCGCTGCGTAAGAAGCTCAGGAATCTTTACGCTAAATCTCAATAGCCTAGCTCTCATAGTTTCCGAGATCTCAGCGTTCATCCGGACAGACAGACGGACAGACGGACAGACGGACAGACGGACATGGCTAGATCGACTCGGCTAGTGATCCTGATCAAGAATATATATACTTTATGGGCTCGGAAACGCTTCCTTCTGCCTGTTACATACTTTCCGACGAATCTAGTATACCCTTTTACTCTACGAGTAACGGGTATAATTAACAAAATGAAATTTCATGAGGAAATTGACCAATTTATTGAACAATTTAAAGGAGATATAATTGGTCAGCATTTTCAATACCTTCTAAACACAAAAACTATGTTCATGAACCGAGGTGGACATGATCTCAAAACTACGAATTTTGGTGAACACTTTACATTTTGTAATCCAGAAATGACTTCGGAAACGTGCGCCTGCTTCTTCTATGCAAATCGCCGGAATCAAAGCTGAAAATTAATTTCTATATATAACAAAAATGTTCGCAATACCAAAATAAATGAATAAATGTATTATTATGCTACAAAATAAACTTCTGACTTTTTATTTCGAGTTAAAATTACAGGTGCGGAGAATGGAAAATATTTCCTTGACTGAGATATGTCGGCTACTTGCGAGTTGTTGCGCGGTCGTGATTTCAACCCCTATTATGGGAACGTCGTATGAGGTCGTATGAGGTCGTTGGCGTGAGGCCCATGATCTTGTCAATGAGCGTGCGCCTGTTGGGTTGTGCATGTGTCCCTTTTATTGCGGTCAGGTAATTGACAGGTGCGCATGTTCGCGTAGCTCTTGCTTGAATCCCTTTTATGACATGTTTATGACCGATTTGTGGAAAGGAGAGAACCTTAGACAATTTACCAGTTAAACATTCTGGGGCGGAAACAAAAATGTGTATTTGAAAATATTCCACATCTGAGAATCATTAACTTTTGAGATTTATTTTTTTGGGGTTCTTTTGATTTCTAAATTAGTTTTATAATCATAGGAAACATTATTCCCCAACATGATCGGACATGTTCCTCTAAGATAACCATCTTTGAATACTTTGGCGGGGGCGGGGCCATTAATATGCTAGTTGTCCCAGAATCCGCGTTTCCCTACTACTGGTATGCCATATCGAAATCCAATTCCTTTTGACCAGGTTATGGGCTTTTAAAGATGGAAAGAAGGCCCATTTCTGTAAACCTTCGCAAAAAAAAAATCAATGACATAAAAACGTTCATATTTTTTACTACCTTTAAAGTTATATATTTTAATGCAGATAACAACATAATCATTCCACAAGCCCATAAACGTATACCATTTCGAAATACGAGTTCATTTGACCAAGTTATTAGCTTTTAAAGATGGAAAGAAGGCCCATTTCAGTAAACCTTTGCAAAATTAAAATCAATCACATAAAAACGGTCATATTTTATCGAAATCCGAGTTCATTTGACCAAGTTATGGGCCTTTGAAGATGGAAAGAAGGCCCATTTCAGTAAACCTTCGCAAAATTAAAGTCAATGACATAAAAACCGTCATATTTCTTACTACCTTTAAAGTTAAATATTTTAATGCAGATAACAACATAATCATTCCACAAGCCTATAAAGGTATGCCATATCGAAATCCGAGTTCATTTGACCAAGTTATGGGCTTTTGAAGATGGAAAGAAGGCCCATTTCAGTAAACCTTCGCAAAATTAAAGTCAATGACATAAAAACCGTCATATTTCTTACTACCTTTAAAGTTAAATATTGGTGATGTGTTTGAACACAAGTTGGGATTCATATGTTAACCCCAAATTGGGGTATGGAAGTCAACACAGCTGGAATGTGAAATTGTCGGCTAACCGCGAAAAACCAAGATTTGCTTTAATTGGATTTACACTAAATGGAGAACTTATCACAAATAACTTATCAAACTTGAAAGTTCACTTGAATTCATATCCATATGATAATCTGAATGTTGATTTTAGTAAGAATCAGTATGCTCACCTATATGAAATGTATACAAGATTTCAATCTAGTTAATATAATCGTGAGTCACAACCATTTTTGACCCCAAATGAATTTAAATTGAAGGCCCCTATTATTGTGGTTGATCATTCATATCAAAACGAATCAGTGAAAACTGGTCCTATTGATGTGAGAATTTCAATAGAACTGAAGACACCAAGTCATGAAAATACCCAAGCTTACTGTCTCCTCATACATGACCGTTTAGTTGAATATAACCCATTAAACGGACTAGTACAACGAGTTGTTTAACATTAGAAAAATGTTGAAAGATACTGTTTCGATTGATGTTCAAGGTTTCTTTGATAATAATAATAATTTTATTCTAAAAGAAATTGGAATTGTATTCGAAAAAGATCCAAACTTGAATAATAGTTTATTAATAGAACCACCATATGATTTTACTTTGCTAAATACAAAATCTCGAAAGACTGCAATTTGGTTAACTAATACACATCACAAAATTTTTTGGAACGATGGAGAGAACAGTTTTCCACAAACTCGAAAGTATCTGAGGACAATTACAAGCGGAAAACAAATTATTTGTAAAGGTGTGGAAAAGAAACGATTTCTACAGAAGTTTTTTGGGAGTCGTCAGCTCATTAATATCGAGGAAATGGGCTGTCCGTCATTAAACAGGTTTAAAGGAAACCGGTTTCCCTATTGTGAAACACACCTTAAGGGCGGGGTTTGTGCTCTAAACAATGCATACATTATTTTGACATTTTTTAAAAGTAGCTCCAAAACAATAAAATAATTGTTATACATCATTTTAAAGTTGAGACTAGACGCGTAAAGACCTACAAGAAAATAAAACAAGGAAGAACGCTATAGTCGAGTACCTCGACTATCAGATACCCGTTACTCAAAGGGAAATGGAGATATGCAAGCAGCAAAGCGAGATTAAAATGCGCCACCTACCGGCGGTAGACAGATTTAAGCGTTATGGGCGTTAGAGTGGGCGTGGAAAATTTATTTTTGGATCAATCGATAGGTATTGACGACACCAATACATTTCAGTTAAAATTTCTTATCTAGCATGCAAATTGTGGGCGTCACAGGTTTTCGCGGTTTGTGGGCGTTTTAGTGGGCGTGGCAAACTTTTTTTGGGTCAATCGATAGGTATTGTTGAGAACAATACATTTCAGTTAAAATTTTCTATCTAGCATCAAAACTGTAGGAGTTACAGTTTTGGGCGGTTTGTGGGCGTTAGAGTGGGCGTGGCAGTCTACTGAAACAAACTTGCGCTGCGTAAGAAGCTCAGGAATCTTTACGCTAAATCTCAATAGCCTAGCTCTCATAGTTTCCGAGATCTCAGCGTTCATCCGGACAGACAGACGGACAGACGGACAGACGGACAGACGGACATGGCTAGATCGACTCGGCTAGTGATCCTGATCAAGAATATATATACTTTATGGGCTCGGAAACGCTTCCTTCTGCCTGTTACATACTTTCCGACGAATCTAGTATACCCTTTTACTCTACGAGTAACGGGTATAATTAACAAAATGAAATTTCATGAGGAAATTGACCAATTTAATGAACAATTTAAAGGAGATATAATTGGTCAGCATTTTCAATACCTTCTAAACACAAAAACTATGTTCATGAACCGAGGTGGACATGATCTCAAAACTACGAATTTTGGTGAACACTTTACATTTTGTAATCCAGAAATGACTTCGGAAACGTGCGCCTGCTTCTTCTATGCAAATCGCCGGAATCAAAGCTGAAAATTAATTTCTATATATAACAAAAATGTTCGCAATACCAAAATAAATGAATAAATGTATTATTATGCTACAAAATAAACTTCTGACTTTTTATTTCGAGTTAAAATTACAGGTGCGGAGAATGGAAAATATTTCCTTGACTGAGATATGTCGGCTACTTGCGAGTTGTTGCGCGGTCGTGATTTCAACCCCTATTATGGGAACGTCGTATGAGGTCGTATGAGGTCGTTGGCGGGAGGCCCATGATCTTGTCAATGAGCGTGCGCCTGTTGGGTTGTGCATGTGTCCCTTTTATTGCGGTCAGGTAATTGACAGGTGCGCATGTTCGCGTAGCTCTTGCTTGAATCCCTTTTATGACATGTTTATGACCGATTTGTGGAAAGGAGAGAACCTTAGACAATTTACCAGTTAAACATTCTGGGGCGGAAACAAAAATGTGTATTTGAAAATATTCCACATCTGAGAATCATTAACTTTTGAGATTTATTTTTTTGGGGTTCTTTTGATTTCTAAATTAGTTTTATAATCATAGGAAACATTATTCCCCAACATGATCGGACATGTTCCTCTAAGATAACCATCTTTGAATACTTTGGCGGGGGGCGGGGCCATTAATATGCTAGTTGTCCCAGAATCCGCGTTTCCCTACTACTGGTATGCCATATCGAAATCCAATTCCTTTTGACCAGGTTATGGGCTTTTAAAGATGGAAAGAAGGCCCATTTCTGTAAACCTTCGCAAAAAAAAAATCAATGACATAAAAACGTTCATATTTTTTACTACCTTTAAAGTTATATATTTTAATGCAGATAACAACATAATCATTCCACAAGCCCATAAACGTATACCATTTCGAAATACGAGTTCATTTGACCAAGTTATTAGCTTTTAAAGATGGAAAGAAGGCCCATTTCAGTAAACCTTTGCAAAATTAAAATCAATCACATAAAAACGGTCATATTTTATCGAAATCCGAGTTCATTTGACCAAGTTATGGGCCTTTGAAGATGGAAAGAAGGCCCATTTCAGTAAACCTTCGCAAAATTAAAGTCAATGACATAAAAACCGTCATATTTCTTACTACCTTTAAAGTTAAATATTTTAATGCAGATAACAACATAATCATTCCACAAGCCTATAAAGGTATGCCATATCGAAATCCGAGTTAATTTGACCAAGTTATGGGCTTTTGAAGATGGAAAGAAGGCCCATTTCAGTAAACCTTCGCAAAATTAAAGTCAATGACATAAAAACCGTCATATTTCTTACTACCTTTAAAGTTAAATATTTTAATGCAGATAACAACATAATCATTCCACAAGCCTATAAAGGTATGCCATATCGAAATCCGAGTTCATTTGACCAAGTTATGGGCTTTTAAAGATGGAAAGAAGGCCCATTTCAGTAAACCTTCGCAAAATTAAAATCAATGACATAAAAACCGTCATATTTTTTACTACACTTAAAGTTATATATTTTAATGCAGCTAACAACATAATCATTCCACAAGCCCATAGAGGTATGCCATATCAAAATCCGAGTTCATTTGACCAAGTTATGTGCTTTTAAAGATGGAAATAAGGCCCATTTCAGAAAACCTTCGCAAAATTAAAATCAATGACATAAAAACGGTCATATTTTTTACTACCTTTAAAGTTATATATTTTAATGCACATAACAACATAATCATTCCACAAGCCAATAGAGGTATGCCGAATCGAAATCCGAGTCCTTTTGACCAAGTTATGGACATTTAAAGATGTAAAGAAGGCCCATTTCAGTAAACCTTCCCAAAATTAAAGTCAATGACATACAATCGGTCATATTTTTTACTACCTTTAAAGTGATATATTTTAATGCAGATAACAACATAATCATTCCACAAGCCCATAGAGGTATGCCATATCGAAATCCAATTCCTTTTGACCAGGGTTTGGGCCTTTAAAGATGGAAAGAAGGCCCATTTAAGTAAACCTTTGCAAAATTAAAATCAATGACATAAAAACGGTCATATATTTTACTACCTTTAAAGTTATATATTTTAATGCACATAACAACATAATCATTCCACAAGCCCCTAAAGGTATGCCATATTGAAATCCGAGTTCATTTGACCAAGTTATTGGCTTTTAAAGATGGTAAGAAGGCCCATTTCAGTAAACCTTTGCAAAATTAAAATCAATGACATAAAAACGGTCATATTTTTTAATACCTTTAAAGTTATATATTTTAATGCAGATAACAACAAAATCATTTCACAAGCCCCTAAAGGTATGCCATATCGAAATACGAGTTCATTTGACCAAGTTATTGGCTTTTAAAGATGGAAAGAAGGCCCATTTCAGTAAACCTTCGCAAAACTAAAATCAATGACATAAAAACGGTCATATTTTTTACTACCTTTAAAGTTAAATATTTTAATGCAGATAACAACAAAATCAATCCACAAGCCCATAAAGGTATGCCATATCGAAATCCGAGTTCATTTGACAACGTTATGGGCTTTTAAAGATGGAAGAAAAGACAATTTCAGTTAACCTTCGCAAAATTGGAATCAATACATAATTACGGTCATATTTTTTACTACCTTTTAAGTTATATATTTTAATGCAGATAACAACAAAATCATTCCACAAGCCCCTAAAGGTATGCCATATCGAAATACGAGTTCATTTGACCAAGTTATTGGCTTTTAAAGATGGAAAGAAGGCCCATTTCAGTAAACCTTCGCAAAATTAAAATCAATGACATTAAAACGGTCATATTTTTTACTACCTTTATAGTTAAATATTTTAATGCAGATAACAACAAAATCATTCCACGAGCCTATAAAGGTATGCCATATCGAAATCCGAGTCCTTTTGACCAGGTTATAAGCTTATAAAGATGGAAAGAGGGCCCATTTCAGTAAACCTTTGCAAAATTAAAATCAATGACATAAAAACGGTCATTTTTTTTAATACCTTTAAAATTATATATTTTAATGCAGATAACAACAAAATCATTCCACAAGCCCCTAAAGGTATGCCATATCGAAATACGAGTTCATTTGACCAAGTTATTGGCTTTTAAAGATTGAAAGAAGGCCCATTTCAGTAAACCTTCGGAAAATTAAAATCAATGACATAAAAACGGTCATATTTTTTACTACCTTTAAAGTTAAATATTTTAATGCAGATAACAACAAAATCATTCCACAAGCCCCTAAAGGTATGCCATATCGAAATACGAGCTCATTTGACCAAGTTATTGGCTTTTAAAGATGGAAAGAAGGCCCATTTCAGTAAACCTTCGCAAAATTAAAATCAATGACATAAAAACGGTCATATTTTTTTTTTTTTGTAATATGGACGTTGATGCACTATGGTCAGTACAAACAAGTGGCCCTACGACACCAAGCAAAGCTTGTTACGCGCGGAGCCCATCACCGTTTTGGTCGAGTAAACATAATCGCGGACAAAGAAAGAGACAATGTAACAATAGACAATTAAAAATACATCAAGAAAAAATAATTAGTTACTAGGGAGGATAGTATTGTTGATTTAAAGATAGGAAGTGAGTCAGTAGTAGATATTAGATGATATAGTCTATTATAATCATTGCAAAGTACTCTAAAAGGTTCATGCATTGCGTAATTAGAGATACAGTGATTTAATACTAAAGGAATATAGTTTCTAGTGAATCTATTTGGCACATTAAAATGCAGGCGACCCAGTAACTCGGGACTCTCTACATCACCATGAATAAGATTTCTAATAAACGTAATACCAAGCATAGTTCTACGGTTAGCTAACGATGGTAAGTTAATTAGAAGTAGTCTACTAGAGTAGGATGGTAGTATTAGGCTTGTATCCCAGTTAAGTCTCCGTAAGGCAAATATTAAGAAGTTTTTTTGCACAGACTCAATCCGGTCTAAATGCACCCCATATTGGGGACTCCAAACAGGAGCGCAGTACTCAAGAATTGGTCGGACTAATGAAATAAACAAGGTCTTTGTGACATAGGGATCATCGAACTCCTTCGACCACCTTTTAATAAATGCAAGCACGCCCCTGGCTTTATTTACCATAGTAGTAATGTGATCGGAAAATTTAAGTCTAGGATCCATGTAGACTCCAAGGTCGTCAGCATGCGTTATCCTATCTAACGCACAACCACTCAAAGTATACGTTGAGTAGTGAAGGCTGACACGAAAAAAGGTCATTAGTTTACACTTAGAACCATTTAAATTCAAGAACCCGTGACTTCGTTAAGACTAATGGAAGGTCATTTATAAATAATGTAAACAGGAGCGGACCAAGATGACTTCCTTGTGGTACACCGGAAGTAACTCGGATTAGGGATGACAAAGAGTTTTTAAAAATGACCCTTTGAGTCCTATCATTCAAATAACTTAAAATCCACCTAAGAAAATCACCTGAAAACCCTAAAAGGTCCAATTTCCGGACTAAAATCGGGTGACTTACAGAATCAAACGCCTTACTAAAATCAGTGTAGACCACATCAGTCTGACGATTCTTTCTAAAACCTCCTATAACAAATGAAGTAAACTCCAAAAGGTTGGTTGTCGTTGACCTACGTTTTATAAATCCGTGTTGACAAGAGGAAATAAGGGACCTACAACTGTGTTGTAAATGAGGCGTAATAATGTTCTCAAAGAGCTTCGGTATAGCTGATAGCTTTGAAATACCTCTGTAATTACATGCGTTCAATTTACTCCCTTTTTTATGAAGCGGGATAACAAACGATTCCTTCCATCTGTGTGGGAAATCGGATGTTTCTAAAGACAAAGTAAACAGTTTGTGCAATGGTCTACACAAAGTCTCAGCGCAATACCTAAGCACACATCCAGGGACTCCGTCAGGACCCGGAGAGTAGACTGGTTTGACCCTTTGCAATTCTAAAAGAAGTGAGCTTTTACTTATAACAGGACAACAAATAAAGTTTGACTTAGGAATGACATATGGGTAAGAGGAGGACTTGATGTTGAAAAGGTGGTTTGAAAAAACTGTGCAAAAAGATCGGCTATGGCTTGATCAGTGCTAGCAGCCGAATTTTCAAATTTAAGTGATGATGGGTAACTAGAAGATTTACGCTTTGTGTTAACAAAATTATAAAACTGTTTTGGATCCAGTGTAAACTGGGTCTTGCAACGAGCTAAATAGTTTTTATAACACTGGGCGTTAAGCACGGTGAAATCAGACCGAGCACTTAAGTATCGGGAAAAGGCAGCTTGTGAACCTGAAGCTCTAAACTTTTTGTAGAGTCTAGACTTTACATTTTTAAGTCGTGCCAGCTCTTTGTTAAAGGTTGGTTTGAAATTTTAGGATAATACGTAGGAACGCATGTATCAAAAACTTCGTTTAATATGTTATAAAATATATTAACCGCTTCATTTATATTAGTACTTAAGTACAGATTGGACCAATCCGAGCAAGCTATAAGGCTATTAATGAGTGCAAGGTTCGCTTTACGAAAGCAGGGGATGCGTTTAGCTATTTTTTCAGATACTTCATACACTTTTGTACCCGTGTCAATAGTCAGCTCTAGCGTTGGGTGATAAGGGTCTTCTGGTAAAGTAATTGCAGAGGTTCTAGCTATGCAGACACAATCTGGACTGGAAACAAAGCATAGATCCAGTAATCGTCCTAAGAAATGTAATACATGATTTACTTGAGACAATGAAATATCAAGCAAACCGTCAAGAAAATCATGCTGCTTTGAAGGTAACAATATATTTGAGGTTTCGACGGTGGACCATGTCGCCCTAGGTATATTAAAGTCACCTAAAACTATTAACTGATCCCTATCTGATAGTTTACTTGAAATAAACTGGATAGCGGACAGATGATTCGCATATGTCGGGAATTCCGATGATGGCGGAATATATGAACATGTTATGTATATAGAAATACCCGGAAGGGATAGTTTTATACACAGGAATTCAATGTCATTTATTTCGTCGGACGTTATTACTTCAGACGTTAATTCTGAGTCAACTGCAATTAAAACTCCACCTCCACGTCGGGACGGACGATCAAGCCTGTAAGTTGTGTACTTACTTGGAAAAACTTCGGAACTTAGAACTTCCGGTTTTAACCAGGTTTCAGTAAAAACAATAACATGGGAAGACAAGGAAAAACTATCAGTATACAATTTGGTCAACTTACTTTGTAAACCTCTTGTATTCTGATAATAAAGCTGAAGAAAAGAATCTAGTTTTTTGAGATAGATGAGGATGTAGATGTGGATGGCTCTTTAAAGGGATTTCCAACTTCCTTTGAACGAATTTTCTTTTTTTTAGCTTCGTACTCTTTAACAAAAATGCCAACAGGCCAAAAATTGGCTGAGCACATAGTTGCAAAATGAGCACAGGGAACACCGATCTTAAAAGATGATACTTCCCTAGCATATGGAAAATTAAATCGTTCAACCTTTAGATCATCAATCTGAACTTTGTTACGGATATAGGCCGTAATGTCCAGCGATGAAAGGTCAGGATTTAGCCGAGAAACAAAAATTTGTTTCCGCTGCGGTACACAGGTGACTGTTTTAGGTACCACGCATGTGACAGGTTTTGGTACTACGGCATTTACGGCTGCACTACCAGTTTCATTCGGTACTCCGGACGTTAAGTCAACATGCGGCGTTGGAATTATTAAAGTATTGTTTATAGCAGATTTTTCGGGCGTCTCATGCGGCAAAATCTCGCGTCCTTTGCATTCGGAAACCGAATCTTTTTTAGCTTTCGATCTCAGTACCATTTGTGCGGCGGCTGAGATCGACTGCTGTGCTGCAGACCCCGGATCGCCAGAGAGAGTTACACTAGCGGCTACCGTGGGTTGTCTATCGACTGCGATCTTTTTACGCTTAGGAGAATCGGGCTCAGATAGCATACGGCTAGTGAGCTGCGACTCAAGCGCCACAAGCAGATCCGTATTTTTACGGCTGTTCCGGATTAATTCGGTAACAGTGCTTTTTGTAAGCCGCCTTATAGAGAGTGCCTGGGTTTCATAAGCAATGCATTCATCACAATAGTAGCGCAAGCCACTTCTCATGTCGATTGCATCGCGTACCAGGCCCGAATAGCCAAGGCATTTTGCATGAAAAATATTCTCACACGAATGGCACGGAACGCTCTGTTGTCCAGCCGAAATTAACGACTTGCATTTCTTTAAATTGCAGACAGCCATTATCGCGATATTCCGAACCACAGTGCCAAGAGAATAAAGCTACGCAGGTAGAAGAGAGAGTTAGAGAGCGGGAGAGAATGAGCGGGAGTAAGTAAGCTGGGGGAGCGTAAGTTTTAGATGTTCCAAAAACAAAGTTATAAGCGGGAGTGCGGGAGAGCGGGTAACTACCGTTTAGACACTTACCGCTCCAAACAGCGTTTGGAAGAAAAGAAGAAGGCAATTAGAAAAAAACAATAACAACAAACACTGCACAGAGATTAGACGTGCAAACTAATTTTGTTAATTTAAACCAGTGGTCGGCACACACATACCATCACAAGTTTGCCTTGCATTAGTGTGAGTGTAACAAACACAAAGTTTGCGCGCGGCGTGCTGAAGCGAGACGTTTCTCTGCCGCAGCAACAAAAAAGCGCGCCGAAGTTGAGAAAAAATAACCCGAAGACCCATGCCGAAGTCACACGAACATGTACGTTATACGTGAGCGAGCAGAGGATGGGCAGAACACTTCCCTATGCTCACTAGATAGGCCGCTGCCGACCACTGATTTAAACACAAAACAATCACTATGCACTCGCGAAGCGAACGGATGTTGTTAGGGACATAAAAAGTTATATGGACGTATGAAAATATGAATTAAACCCCGATGGTTTATGGACAAAAAGAACAAAAATTCGGAGCGCAAGACAAAAACACGACCGTTCACTGAAAGACTTGTCAAAATAAAATTATATATTTGAATGCAGATAACAACATAATCATTCCACAAGCCTATAAAGGTATGCCATATCGAAATCCGAGTTCATTTGACCAAGTTGTGGGCTTTTAAAGATGGAAAGAAGGCCCATTTCAGTAAACCTTCGCAAAATTAAAATCAATGACATAAAAACGGTCATATTTTTTACTACCTTTAAAGTTATATATTTGAGTCCTTTTGACCAGGCTATGGGCTTTTAAAGATGGAAAGAAAAGTAAAGCTTTGCAAAATTAAAATCAATGACATAAAAACGGTCATATTTTTTACTACCTTTAAAGTTAAATATTTTAATGCTGATAAGAACATAATCATTCCACAAGCCTATTAAGGTATGCCATATCGAAATCCGAGTCCTTTTGACCAAGTTATGGACTTTTAAAGATGTAAAGAAGGCCCATTTCAGTAAACCTTCCCAAAATTAAAATCAATGACATAAAAACCGTCATATTTGTTTCTACCTTTAATGTTAGATATTTGAATGCAGATAACAACAAAATCAATCCACAAGCCCCTAAAGGTATGCCATATCGAAATCCGAGTTCATTTGACAAAGTTATTGGCTTTTAAAGATGGAAAGAAGGCCCATTTCAGTAAACTTTCGCAAAATTAAAATCAATGACATAAAAACCGTCATATTTTGTACTACCTTTAAAGTTATATATTTTAATGCACATAACAACATAATCATTCCACAAGCCCAAAGAGGTATGCCATATTAAAATCCGAGCTCGTTTGACCAAGTTATGGGCTTTTAAAGATGGAAATAAGGCCCATTTCAGTAAACCTTCGCAAAATTAAAATCAATGACATAAAAAGGGTCATATTTTTTACAACCTTTAAAGTTATATATTTTAATGCACATAACAACATAATCATTCCACAAGCCAATAGAGGTATGCCATATCGAAATCCGAGTCCTTTTGACCAAGTTATGGACTTTTAAAGATGTAAAGAAGGCCCATTTCAGTAAACCTTCCCAAATTTAAAGTCAATGACATAAAAACGGTCATATTTTTTACTACCTTTAAAGTTATATATTTTAATGCAGATAACAACATAATCATTCCACAAGCCCATAAACGTATACCATATCGAAATACGAGTTCATTTGACCAAGTTATTGGCTTTTAAAGATGAAAGAAGGCCCATTTCAGTAAACCTTCGGAAAATTTAAATCAATGACATAAAAACGGTCATATTTTTTACTACCTTTAAAGTTAAATATTTTAATGCAGATAACAACATAATCATTTCACAAGCCTATAAAGGTATGCCATATCGAAATCCGAGTTCATTTGACCAAGTTATGGGCTTTTAAAGATGGAAAGAAGGCCCATTTCAGTAAACCTTCGCAAAATTAAAATCAATGACATAAAAACTGTCATATTTTTTACTACCTTTAAAGTTATATATTTTAATGCACATAACAAAATAATCATTCCACAAGCCCATAAAGGTATGCCATATCGAAATCCGAGTCCTTTTGACCAGGCTATGGGCTTTTAAAGATGGAAAGAAAAGTAAAGCTTTGCAAAATTAAAATCAATGACATAAAAACGGTCATATTTTTTACTACCTTTAAAATTATATATTTTAATGCAGATAACAAAATATTCGTTCCACAAGCCTATAAAAGTATGCCATATCGAAATCCGAGTTCATTTGACCAAGTTATGGGCTTTTAAAGATGGAAAGAAGGCCCATTTCAGTAAACCTTTGCAAAATTAAAATCAATCACATAAAAACGGTCATATTTTTTACTACCTTTAAAGTTATATATTTTAATGCAGATAACAACATAATTATTCCACAAGCCCATAGAGGTATGCCATATCGAAATCCAATTCCTTTTGACCAGGTTATGGGCTTTTAAAGATGGAAAGAAGGCCCATTTAAGTAAACCTTTGCAAAATTAAAATCAATGACATAAAAACGGTCATATTTTTTACTACCTTTAAGGTTATATATTTTAATGCACAAGCCCATAAACGTATACAATATCGAAATACGAGTTCATTTGACCAAGTTATTGGCTTTTAAAGATGGAAAGAAGGCCCATTTCAGTAAACCTTTGCAAAATTAAAATCAATCACATAAAAACGGTCATATTTTTTTACTACCTTTAAAGTTATATATTTTAATGCACATAACAAAATAATCATTCCACAAGCCCATAAAGGTATGCCATATCGAAATCCGAGTTCATTTGGCCAAGTTATGGGCTTTTAAAGATGAAAAGAAGGCCCATTTCAGTAAACCTTCGCAAAATTAAAGTCAATGACATAAAAACCGTCATATTTCTTACTACCTTTAAAGTTAAATATTTTAATGCAGATAACAACATAATCATTCCACAAGCCTATAAAGGTATGCCATATCGAAATCCGAGTTCATTTGACCAAGTTATGGGCTTTTGAAGATGGAAAGAAGGCCCATTTCAGTAAACCTTCTCAAAATTAAAATCAATGACATAAAAACGGTCATATTTTTTTACTACCTTTAAAGTTATATATTTGTCGAGGAATCACTAGAACCTTCCCCTGTCGAGGAATCACTAGAACCTTCCTCTGCTTCAGGCTGCTCTTCGTGCTGCTCCAAACGGAAACGTTTTCTGGCGCGTGGCATCTTTTCAGTTTGGCTCTTCAAATACGAATGCTTTCCCTTACAGCTTGCGTCCCCTTTTCCTTTTTCGCCAGCGTCACTCGCTACTTTCTTCTACTCTCGTTCTCGCATTCCAATACACACACTAATGAGAACTTCTCGTTATTCCTTTTTGATGCGGACACCTGCATCCTTCTATCTCGCTCACACCAGTGCACAGACTAACGTTGACAACAGAAATATTGCCTCTATTTGAACAGCCAAAGGAACAGCACAGAAGGACATACATGAAAACGAATGGGAAGCGAAAGACAAATCAAAGCTAACAGTTGTTATAACTTTAATTGGCCAACTAATCTACGACACGGCCATCCTGACTTTCACACGTCCTCGTGTGTTTCCAACTTTTAAGCATTACAAAATATTATCTCCCAATAATAAATAGAACTAGATATGTACCTTGAAATTAAAGCAAAACAACTATATTTTTATTAATCAAAAGCCTTATAAACTATTAATCTGTGAATAACAAATCAAACTTAGCATTTCTGCTTTCTTAACATTTTTTTTTCTCAATAACATTATTCTTTTAAATTCAAAAGTTATACAGAATTCTTAATTCTTAACTAGCAGATCGAACTTACACTTCCTCATACGTTAACAAACGACAATATTTTTATTATTTTAAGCCTTGAGATCCGGACTACCATCAATTCAAACAATATTCATTTTCCATTTTCATTTGCTTCTCCAATAAGCAATCACATTAACAGTTTTCATTTTACTTAACAATTTAAGTCCTGTCTCAACCAACCGGCCAACATAGCACACAGCTGTCTCGACTATAAACAGATCGATTGACCAACCGGCCAACATAGCACACAGCTGTCTCGACTATAAACAGATCGATTGACCAACCGGCCAACACATAGCACACGGTTATCATTTACATTTTCTTATTCTTGTTCTTATCACCGGCTTGATCAACATCATCTTCATCCATGACCGCCTCGTCATGCTCTCTGGTAATCCCCTTCTCAGGCATTTTTCGTAAAAATTCGTGAGAATATTTGTAAGTTCGATTGCCCTTTAACGCTTTTAATTTATATCGATCGCCTGGTAATAGCTCAACAACTAAAAATGGGCCTTTAAACTTGGGGTCTAGTTTTGTCTGGTGTCGCTCCTCATTCTTGAGTAAGACATGATCCCCAACTTTATGCTTAACAACAGTGGCTTTATTCCGATCGAATCTTAATTTGTCATATTTGGAATTTTGTTCCATATTGTGCTTAGCTATATTTCTGATTAGATTTACATCAACTACACTTTTGTTTTCAGCAACGGGTACAAGACCAAATGGTCTAGCTTCTTTTCCAATTAGTAACTCTATTGGACTAACTTTCGTTACCCGATTAGGAGTGCAATTAAGATCCAGTTGAATTTCATACAAAGCGTCATGCCAAAATCCCTTGCCCGTTTCAACCGCAGTTAGCATAGATTTAAGAGTACTCATCACTCGTTCGACCTGGCCATTGGCCCGGCTGGCGCCAGTTGCGATCAAATGTAAATCTATCTTTTGCGCTGAGCAAAAGTCACGAAACACAGTACTAGCAAAGCTACGTCCCTGATCAGCTATCAAACGGGAAGGAACCCCAAAAATCGATACTAAAGACTTCACTGATTTGATGCAGCTTTCAGAGTCTAGTCTAGTGGTGTGAAACAAATGGACGAACTTAGAAAATGCATCTATTTGAACGATTATATATTCCTTTTGGTCATTTTTACCACTAAGCTTCCCTGTGATATCAATATGAACTGTATGAAACGGGACGCTCACTTTCGGAATGGGATGCAATTCAGCTTGTACCTTGCCAGTCGGAGGCTTAGATAACCTACAGGTAATGCAATTGTCAACGAATTTACGGACATACTTTGACATTTTGTCAAACCATTAGTACTCATACATTTTTGCAAGGGTCTTTTCCCAACCGAGATGCATAATTGCCTCGTGAACGTTGTTAACAGCAGACCACCTAAAGGGCTTTGGAATAATAGGAAGACAGTGAGTTTTCCCATGTCTTTGAATTTTCCTATATAGAGTACCACCACGTAACTCAAAGGTTTTCGCTATATCCTCAGGAAGTTCTTCATTGCGCAATTTGGACACGATAGATGATGTTTCTTCATCTCTTTGCTGCTCTGCCAGCAACCAGTTGTCGGTAATCTCTGCCAAGTTTATACGATTTTCGGTTATACCTTTTGAATTTTTACGATCTTCCAACACTGGGTTTCGAGAGAGAAAGTCTACATGAGCCATTCGATCACCAGGTCTATACTCAATATCGAACTTAAAAACCTGCATATACGACCACCACCTTTGCACTCTAGGAGTTAACTCGGCTTTGGTTTTGGAAGCTTTGAGCGAATTACAGTCCGTATACACCGTAAATTGACGACCATGCAAGTAATGACGGAAATACTTCATGGAGACATATACTGTGAGCGTTTCCAACTCGTATGAGTGGTAGCGTAATTCGGCGGGGGAAGTCCTTTTGCTGAAATACTCGATCACTCGAGGCTTGTTCTCGATCCTGTGCAATAAAATGGCCCCATAACCATCAGCACTTGCGTCGGTGTGAAGCTCAATCGGAAAAAGTGGGTCGAATATAGTGAGCACGGGTTCATTGGTCAAGATAAAAATTAATCTTTGTCGTACTTGCTCGTAATCCGGGTTCCACTCAAACGATATGCTTTTGGAAGTTAAAGCATACAGAGGTTTCAACAATTGTGAGAACTGAGGGACAAATTGCCTAAAATAAGAAACGAGACCAATAAACTGTCTCAGCTGGGTCACAGACTGTGGGGGTGGCAGATCAGTCAATGCTTTTATTTTTCTTGGATTAGGTCTTATTTCACCTGCCTTAACTTCAAACCCCAAATATTCAACACAGGATTTAAGAAATGAGCATTTGGTGATATTAAAAGAAAATCCGGCTTTAGTTAGGGTTTGCAAAACTACCTCAAGTCTTTCTAAAGCTTCGTCTATGGTACCTGCTACTACCATAACGTCGTCCATGTAGACTACTACATACGAATGAACAAGATCACCTAAAGCACAATTTATAGCTCGTTGAAATACGGAAGGGGCATTCTTTAACCCAAATGGCATGGCAACAAACTCATACTGTCCGTCCGGAGTAACGAACGCTGTTCGTTCGATCGAATTCGGATGAATTGGGATTTGGTGAAATCCGCTTGCCATATCTATGCATGTGAAAAACTTAGCACCACTTAGTCTACCTATCTGGTCCGAAATAAGTGGCAACGGATACTTGTCAGAAATAGTGTTCGAATTCAGTTCCCTATAATCAACACAGAGACGGTCAGTTCCATTTTTCTTCTTAACAAGAAGCATCGGGCTTGCAAAGGGGGAGGAACTTGGTCTTATAATGTTCGCATCCAACAGCTGTTTAATAGACATTCGCACTTGTTCTTTTTCTTCCACGCTCAATCTGTAAGGTCGTCTCTGAACTGTCTTGTTTGGATCAATCAGCCGAATCTCTAGCTGCCCCGTAGTTACGCGACTTTGTGGAATACCGTTTATAAGCGAACCAGAATAATTTTGAAGTATTGATGTTAGCCTATCCTTATCTAAACCACTTAGATCGGTATCAACATTGGCCAAATCGGGAACACAGTCTGAAGTCAAGACAGGCAATACAGTTTTTTCATTAAACATTGAAAGTGAATTAGATGTAATTGTTACACCGATTTCCTGGCTCAAAATTTCTCTCCCAATCAAAGCATCATACTTGATATAACTATCTTGAACTGCATGAAAAAGAACTTCGAAGGAATGATCACAGATCGAAACCTTAGCCAATATCTGTAGGGTGCTATAAACCGTATTACTACCAATACCTTTTAAAATTACTACGTTATTTATTCTAGATCCAGACAGCTTTAGCGAGACGGCTTCCTTGATGAGCGAGCACTCGGCTCCTGAGTCAAAACAAAATTGGAACGACTCACCAAATTGTTGAAAAGTTCCAAGGGGCTCAAGTACGGTACACAGGTTGACATCTTTAACATAATCCCTCTTGACCGTCATTGGGCGTTCCTGACGATCCGGGCACACAGTAGCCAGATGCCCTTCCTTTCCACACTTAAAGCAGATTAGAGTCGATCGATCTCTTCCTCCGTTATGTCCAGAACGTTGATTAGCTAGTTGACTATGTCGCGGGGGCACACCAGACGAGCGACACTCCGCCTTCTTGTGACCCTCTTTTCCGCATTTGTGACATCTGATATTGAAGAATGGTCTTGTTTTCTTATTAGTCGGGGCCGACAAGACGTCGGCAGTACCGCGGCTCGGTCCAGCATCAAAAGAAAAGGCTTTCAACTCCTGTTGCAACTCGTTTCGAGAATTGACTTCTGTAGTAAAAGCCAAGCGTCGCAATCGCTTGTCCAATCCAGCCACGTGTGCCAAAGCAACAGAAACGGCAATTTGCTCTACCGTCAGGGACTTCCACCTGGACATCAGGGATGTTACAACTCTGCTTCCATACAGCGACATAGATTCTCCCTCTGTTGAGCGACCATTCAGCAAATTCAACACAGTTGCATCCAAGGTCTCCGTTCCGGCGAAATACTGCAAAAACAGTTCTCTGAACTGCGTCCATGTGATTCCAGGGTAGACCGTTTGTGCAAGCCAACAAGACGCGCTTCCTTGCAAGGACTGACTGAGAGCCATCACGAGAGCGCTGCCTTCTAGACTGTTTTCGGAAAGAATGTACTCCACCGTTGCACTCCATGATACTGCATCCGCGCTTGCACGATCAGGATTAAAGTTCGGAAGTACAACGGTAACTGCGTCCTTAGGGGCGCGCTGTACTGCATTTATAAGTTCCAAGAAAGTACGATTTTGTGATTATAAAAGCATCTTCAGATTATTTTCGCTTTCGGTTTGAGGCCTGTGCAATCCCACTTCTGATGTCGAGGAATCACTAGAACCTTCCCCTGTCGAGGAATCACTAGAACCTTCCTCTGCTTCAGGCTGCTCTTTGTGCTGCTCCAAACGGAAACGTTTTCTGGCGCGTGGCATCTTTTCAGTTTGGCTCTTCAAATACGAATGCTTTCTCTTACAGCTTGCGTCCCCTTTTCCTTTTTCGCCAGCGTCACTCGCTACTTTCTTCTACTCTCGTTCTCGCATTCCAATACACACACTAATGAGAACTTCTCGTTATTCCTTTTTGATGCGGACACCTGCATCCTTCTATCTCGCTCACACCAGTGCACAGACTAACGTTGACAACAGAAATATTGCCTCTATTTGAACAGCCAAAGGAACAGCTCAGAAGGCCATACATGAAACGAATGGGAAGCGAAAGACAAATCAAAGCTAACACTTGTTATAACTTTAATTGGCCAACTAATCTATGACATATTTTAATGCAGATAACAACATAATCATTCCACAAGCCTATTAGGGTATGCAATATCGAAATCCGAGTTCATTTGACCAAGTTATGGGCTTTAAAGATGGAAAGAAGGCCCATTTCAGTAAACCGTTGCAAAATTAAAATCAATGACATAAAAACGGTCATATTTTTTACTACCTTTAAAGTTATATATTTTAATGCAGATAACAACATAATCATTCCACAAGCCTACTAAGGTATGCCATATCGAAATCCGAGTTCATTTGACCAAGTTATGGGCTTTTAAAGATGGAAAGAAGGCCCATTTCAGTAAACCTTCTCAAAATTAAAATCAATGACATAAAAACGGTCATATTTTTTTCTACCTTTGAATGTTAGATATTTGAATGCACATAACAACATAATCATTCCACAAGCCAATAGAGGTATGCCATATCGAAATCCGAGTCCTTTTGACCAAGTTATGGACTTTTAAAGATGTAAAGAAGGCCCATTTCAGTAAACCTTCCCAAAATTAAAGTCAATGACATAAAAACCGTCATATTTTTTACTACCTTTAAAGTTAAATATTTTAATGCAGATAACAACAAAATCAATCCACAAGCCCCTTAGGTATGCCATATCGAAGTCCGAGTTCATTTGACAAAGTTATTGGCTTTTAAAGATGGAAAGAAGGCCCATTTCAGTAAACCTTCGCAAAATTAAAATCAATGACATAAAAACCGTCATATTTTTTACTACCTTTAAAGTTATATATTTTAATGCAGATAGCAACATAATCCTTCCACAAGCCTATAAAGGTATGCCATATCGAAATCCGAGTTCATTTGACCAAGCTATGGGCTTTTAAAGATGGAAATAAGGCCCATTTCAGTAAACCTTCGCAAAATTAAAATCAATGACATAAAAACGGTCATATTTTTTACTACCTTTAAAGGTATATATTTTAATGCACATAACAACATAATCATTCCACAAGCCAATAGAGGTATGCCATATAAAAATCCGAGTTCATTTGACCAAGTTATGGGCTTTTAAAGATGGAAATAAGGCCCAGTTTTAGTAAACCTTCGCAAAATTAAAATCAATGACATAAAAACGGTCATATTTTTTACTACCTTTAAAGGTATATATTTTAATGCACATAACAACATAATCATTCCACAAGCCAATAGAGGTATGCCATATCGAAATCCGAGTCCTTTTAACCAAGTTATGGACTTTTAAAGATGTAAAGAAGGCCCATTTCAGTAAACCTTCCCAAAATTAAAGTCAATGACATAAAAACAGTCATATTTTTTACTACCTTTAAAGTTATATATTTTAATGCAGATAACAACATAATCATTCCTTAAGCCCATAAACGTATACCATATCGAAATACGAGTTCATTTGACCAAGTTATTGGCTTTTAAAGATGAAAGAAGGCCCATTTCAGTAAACCTTCGCAAAATTAAAATCAATGACATAAAAACGGTCATATTTTGTACTACCTTTAAAGTTATATATTTTAATGCAGATAACAACATAATCATTCCACAAGCCTATAAAGGTATGCCATATCGAAATCCGAGTTCATTTGACCAAGTTATGGGCTTTTAAAGATGAAAAGAAGGAACATTTCAGTAAACCTTCGCAAAATTAAAATCAATGACATAAAAACGGTCATATTTTTTACTACCTTTAAAGCTATATATTTTAATGCAGATAACGAAATAATCATTCCACAAGCCCATAGAGGTATGCCATATCGAAATCCGAGTCCTTTTGACCAGGCTATGGGCTTTTAAAGATGGAAAGAAAAGTAAAGCTTTGCAAAATTAAAATCAATGACATAAAAACGGTCATATTTTTTACTACCTTTAAAATTATATATTTTAATGCAGATAACAAAATAATCATTCCACAAGCCTATAAAAGTATGCCATATCGAAATCCGAGTTCATTTGACCAAGTTATGGGCTTTTAAAGATGGAAAGAAGGCCCATTTCAGTAAACCTTTGCAAAATTAAAATCAATCACATAAAAACGGTCATATTTTTTACTACCTTTAAAGTTATATATTTTAATGCAGATAACAACATAATTATTCCACAAGCCCATAGAGGTATGCCATATCGAAATCCGAATTCTTTTGACCAGGTTATGGGCTTTTAAAGATGGAAAGAAAGCCCATTTCAGTAAACCTTTGCAAAATTAAAATCAATGACATAAAAACGGTCATATTTTTTACTACTTTTAAAGTTATATATTTTAATGCAGATAACAACGTAATCATTCCACAAGCCTATAAAGGTATGCCATATCGAAACCCGAGTTCTTTGACCAACTTATGGGCATTTAAAGATGGAAAGAAGGCCCATTTCAGTAAACCTTTGCAAAATTAAAATCAATGACATAAAAACGGTCATATTTTTTACTACCTTTAAAGTTATATATTTTAATGCAGATAACAACATAATTATTCCACAAGCCCATAGAGGTATGCCATATCGAAATCCAATTCCTTTTGACCAGGTTATGGGCTTTTAAAGATGGAAAGAAATCCCATTTAAGTAAACCTTTGCAAAGTTAAAATCAATGACATAAAAACGGTCATATTTTTTACTGCCTTTAAAGTTATATATTTTAATGCAGATAACAACATAATCATTCCACAAGCCCATAAACGTATACAATATCGAAATACGAGTTCATTTGACCAAGTTATTGGCTTTTAAAGATGGAAAGAAGGCCCATTTTAGTAAACCTTTGCAAAATTAAAATCAATCACATAAAAACGGTCATATTTTTTACTACCTTTAAAGTTATATATTTTAATGCAGATAACAACTTAATTATTCCACAAGCCTTTAAAGGTATGCCATATCGAAATCCGAGTTCATTTGGCCAAGTTATGGGCTTTTAAAGATGAAAAGAAGGCCCATTTCAGTAAACCTTCGCAAAATTAAAGTCAATGACATAAAAACCGTCATATTTCTTACTACCTTTAAAGTTAAATATTTTAATGCAGATAACAACATAATCATTCCACAAGCCTATAAAGGTATGCCATATCGAAGTCCGAGTTCATTTGACTAACTTGGTCTTTTAAAGATGGAAAGAAGGCCCATTTCAGTAAACCTTCTCAAAATTAAAATCAATGACATAAAAACGGTCATATTTTTTACTACCTTTAAAGTTATATATTTTAATGCAGATAACAACATAATCATTCCACAAGCCTATAAGGGTATGCAATATCGAAATCCGAGTTCATTTGACCAAGTTATGGGCTTTTGAAGATGGAAAGAAGACCCATTTCAGTAAACCTTCTCAAAATTAAAATCAATGACATAAAAACGGTCATATTTTTTTACTACCTTTAAAGTTATATATTTTAATGCAGATAACAACATAATCATTCCACAAGCCTATAAAGGTATGCATATCGAAATCCGAGTTCATTTGACCAAGTTATGGGCTTTAAAGATGGAAAGAAGGCCCATTTCAGTAAACCTTTGCAAAATTAAAATCAATGACATAAAAACGGTCATATTTTTTACTACCTTTCAAGTTATATATTTTAATGCAGATAACAACATAATCATTCCACAAGCCTATTAAGGTATGCCATATCGAAATCCGAGTTCATTTGACCAAGTTACGGGCTTTTAAAGATGGAAAGAAGGCATTTTCAGTAAACCTTCTCAAAATTAAAATCAATGACATAAAAACGGTCATATTTTTTTCCACCTTTAATGTTAGATATTTGAATGCACATAACAACATAATCATTCCACAAGCCAATAGAGGTATGCCATATCGAAATCCGAGTCCTTTTGACCAAGTTATGGCTTTTAAAGATGTAAAGAAGGCCCATTTCAGTAAACCTTCCCAAAATTAAAGTCAATGACATAAAAACGGTCATATTTTTTACTACCTTTAAAGTTAAATATTTTAATGCAGATAACAACAAATCAATCCACAAGCCCCTAAAGGTATGCCATATCGAAATCCGAGTTCATTTAACAAAGTTATGGGCTTTTAAAGATGGAAAGAAGGCCCATTTCAGTAAACCTTCGCAAAATTAAAATCAATGACATAAAAACCGTCATATTTTTTACTACCTTTAAAGTTATATATTTTAATGCAGATAACAACATAATCATTCCACAAGCCTATAAGGTATGCCATATCGAAATCCGAGTTCATTTGACCAAGTTATGGGCTTTAAAGATGGAAAGAAGGCCCATTTCAGTAAACCTTTGCAAAATTAAAATCAATGACATAAAAACCGGTCATATTTTTTACTACCTTTAAAGTTATATATTTTAATGCAGATAACAACATAATCATTCCACAAGCCTATAAGGTATGCCATATCGAAATCCGAGTTCATTTGACCAAGTTATGGGCTTTTAAAGATGGAAAGAAGGCCATTTCAGTAAACCTTCTCAAAATTAAAATCAATGACATAAAAACGGTCATATTTTTTACTACCTTTAAGTTATATATTTAATGCAGATAACAACATAATCATTCCACAAGCCATAGAGGTATGCCATATCGAAATCCGAGTCCTTTTGACCAAGTTATTGGCTTTTAAAGATGGAAAGAAGGCCCATTTCAGTAAACCTTCGCAAAATTAAAATCAATGACATAAAAACGGTCATATTTTTTACTACCTTTAAAGTTATATATTTTAATGCAGATAACAAAATAATCATTCCACAAGCCCATAGAGGTATGCCATATCGAAATCCGAGTCCTTTTGACCAGGTATGGGCTTTTAAAGATGGAAAGAAAAGTAAACCTTTGCAAAATTAAAATCAATGACATAAAAACGGTCATATTTTTTACTACCTTTAAAGTTATATATTTTAATGCAGATAACAAAATAATCATTCCACAAGCCTATAAAGGTATGCCATATCGAAATCCGAGTTCATTTGACCAAGTTATGGCTTTTAAAGATGGAAAGAAGGCCCATTTCAGTAAACCTTTGCAAAATTAAAATCAATGACATAAAAACGGTCATATTTTTTACTACCTTTAAAGTTATATATTTTAATGCACATAACAACATAATCATTCCACAAGCCATAGAGGTATGCCATATCGAAATCCGAGTCCTTTTGACCAAGTTATGGCTTTTAAAGATGTAAAGAAGGCCCATTTCAGTAAACCTTCCCAAAATTAAAGCCAATGACATAAAAACGGTCAAATTTTTAACTACCTTTAAAGTTATATATTTTAATGCAGATAACAACATAATCATTCCACAAGCCCATAGAGGTATGCCATATCGAAATCCGAGTTCATTTGACCAAGTTATGGCTTTTAAAGATGAAAGAAGGCCCATTTCAGTAAACCTTCGGAAAATTAAAATCAATGACATAAAAACGGTCATATTTTTTACTACCTTTAAAGTTAAATATTTTAATGCAGATAACAACAAAATCATTCCACAAGCCCTAAAGGTATGCCATATCGAAATCCGAGTTCATTTGACCAAGTTATGGGCTTTTAAAGATGGAAAGAAGGCCCATTTCAGTAAACCTTGGCAAAATTAAAATCAATGACATAAAAACGGTCATATTTTTTACTACCTTTAAAGTTTATATTTTAATGCAGATAACAAAATAATCATTCCACAAGCCCATAAGGTATGCCATATCGAAATCCGAGTCTTTTGACCAGGTTATGGGCTTTTAAAGATGGAAAGAAATTAGTAAACCTTTGCAAAATTAAAATCAATGACATAAAAACGGTCATTTTTTTACTACCTTTAAAGTTATATATTTTAATGCAGATAACAAAATAATCATTCCACAAGCCTATAAAGGTATGCCATATCGAAATCGAGTTCATTTGACCAAGTTATGGGCTTTTAAAGATGGAAAGAAGGCCCATTTCAGTAAACCTTTGCAAAATTAAAATCAATGACATAAAAACGGTCATATTTTTTACTACCTTTAAAGTTATATATTTTAATGCAGATAACAACATAATCATTCCACAAGCCTATTAAGGTATGCCATATCGAAATCCGAGTTCATTTGACCAAGTTATGGGCTTTTAAAGATGGAAAGAAGACATTTTCAGTAAAAGTTTCTCAAAATTAAAATCAATGACATAAAAACGCTCATATATTTTTCTACCTTTAATGTTAGATATTTGAATGCAGATAACAACATAATCATTCCACAAGCCATAGAGGTATGCCATATCGAAATCCGAGTCCTTTGACCAAGTTATGGCTTTTAAAGATGTAAAGAAGGCCCATTTCAGTAAACCTTCCAAAATTAAAATCAATGACATAAAAACCGTCATATTTTTTACTACCTTTAAAATTATATATTTTAATGCAGATAAAACATAATCATTCCACAAGCCTATAAAGGTATGCCATATCGAAATCCGAGTCCTTTTGACCAGGTTATGGGCTTTTAAAGATGGAAAGAAGGCCCATTTCAGTAAACCTTTGCAAAATTAAAATCAATGACATAAAAACGGTCATATTTTTTACTACCTTAAAAGTTATATATTTTAATGCAGATAAAACATAATCATTCCACAAGCCCATAAAGGTGTTCCATATCGAAATCCGAGTTCATTTGACCAAGTTATGGCTTTTAAAGATGAAAGAAGGCCCATTTCAGTAAACCTTCCAAAATTAAAGTCAATGACATAAAAACGGTCATATTTTTTACTACCTTTAAAGTTATATATTTTAATGCAGATAATAACATAATCATTCCACAAGCCTATAAAGGTATGCCGTATCGAAATCCGAGTCCTTTTGACCAGGTTATGGGCTTTTAAAGATGGAAAGAAGGCCCATTTCAGTAAACATTTGCAAAATTAAAATCAATGACATAAAAACGGTCATATTTTTTACTACCTTTAAAAGTTATATATTTTAATGCAGATAAAACATAATCATTCCACAAGCCCATAAAGGTATTCCATATCGAAATCCGAGTTCATTTGACCAAGTTATGGGCTTTTAAAGATGTAAAGAAGGCCCATTTCAGTAAACTTCGCAAAATTAAAATCAATGACATAAAAACGGTCATATTTTTTACTACCTTTAAAGTTATATATTTTAATGCAGATAACAACATAATCATTCCACAAGCCCATAGAGGTATGCCATATCGAAACCCGAGTCCTTTTGACCAGTTATGGGCTTTTAAAGATGAAAGAAGGCCCATTTCAGTAAACCTTTGCAAAATTAAAATCAATGACATAAAAACGGTCATATTTTTTACTACCTTTAAAGTTATATATTTTAATGCAGATAACAAATAATCATTCCACAAGCCATAAAGGTATGCCATATGAAATCCGAGTTCATTTGACCAAGTTATGGGCTTTTAAAGATGGAAAGAAGGCCCATTTCAGTAAACCTTTGCAAAATTAAAATCAATGACATAAAAACGGTCATATTTTTTACTACCTTTAAAGTTATATATTTTAATGCAGATAAAAACATAATCATTCCACAAGCCGATAAAGGTATGCCATATCGAAATCCGAGTTCATTTGACTAAGTTATGGGCTTTTAAAATGTAAAGAAGGCCCATTACAGTAAACCTTTGCAAAATTAAAATCAATACATAAAAACGGTCATATTTTTACTACCTTTAAAGTTAATATTTTAATGCAGATAACAACAAAATCATTCCACAAGCCCTAAAGGTATGCCATATTGAAATCCGAGTTCATTTGACCAAGTTATGGGCTTTTAAAGATGGAAAAAAGGCCATTTCAGTAAACCTTCGCAAAATTAAAATCAATGACATAAAAACGGTCATATTTTTTACTACCTTTAAAGTTATATATTTTAATGCAGATAACAACATAATCATTCCTCAAGCCCATAAAGGTATGCCATATCGAAATCCAGTCATTTGACCAAGTAATGGGCTTTTAAAGATGGAAAGAAGGCCCATTTCAGTAAACATTTGCAAAATTAATATCAATGACATAAAAACGGTCATATTTTTTACTACCTTTAAAGTTACATATTTTAATGCAGATAACAACATAATCATTCCACAAGCCCATAAAGGTATGCCATATCGAAATCCGAGTCCTTTTGACCAGGATATGGGCTTTTAAAGATGGAAAGAAGGCCCATTTCAGTAAACCTTCGCAAAATTAAAATCAATGACATAAAAACGGTCATATTTTTTACTACCTTAAAGTTATATATTTAATGCAGATAACAAGAAAATCATTCCACAAGCCCTTAAAGTATGCCATATCGAAATACGAGTTCATTTGACCAAGTAATTGGCTTTTAAAGATGGAAAGAAGGCCCATTTCAGTAAACCTTCGCAAAATTAAAATCAATGACATAAAAACGGTCATATTTTTTACTACCTTTAAAGTTATATATTTTAATGCAGATAACAACATAATCATTCCACAAGCCTATAAAGGTATGCCATATCGAAATCCGAGTTCATTTGACTAAGTTTGGGCTTTTAAATATGTAAAGAAGGCCCATTACTGTAAACCTTTGCAAAATTAAAATCACTGACATAAAAACGTCATATTTTTTACTACCTTAAAGTTATATATTTTAATGCAGATAACAACATAATCATTCCACAAGCCCTAAAGGCATGCCATATCGAAATACGAGTTCATTTGACCAAGTTATTGGCTTTTAAAGATGGAAAAAAGGCCCATTTCAGTAAACCTTCGCAAAATTAAAATCAATGTCATAAAAACGGTCATATTTTTTACTACCTTTAAAGTTACATATTTTAATGCAGATAACAACATAATCATTCCACAAGCCCATAGAGGTATCCATATCGAAATCCGAGACTTTTGACCAAGTTATGGGACTTTTAAAGATGTAAAGAAGGCCCATTTCAGTAAACCTTCCCAAAATTAAATCAATGACATAAAAACGGTCATATTTTTACTACCTTTAAAGTTATATATTTTAATGCAGATAACAACATAATCATTCCACAAGCCATAAAGGTATGCCATATCGAAATCCGAGTTCATTTGACAACGTTATGGGCTTTTAAAGATGGAAGGAAGGACAATTTCAGTAACCTTTGCAAAATTAAAATCAATGACATAAAAACGGTCATTTTTTGTACTACCTTTAAAGTTATCATTTTAATGCACATAACAACATAATCATTCCACAAGCCCCTAAAGGTATGCCATATCGAAATACGAGTTCATTTGACCAAGTTATTGGGCTTTTAAAGATGGATAGAAGCCCATTTCAGTAACCTTTCGCAAAATTAAAATCAATGACATAAAAACGGTCATATTTTTACTACCTTTAAAGTTATATATTTTAATGCACATAACATCATAATCATTCCACAAGCCCATAAGGTAATGCCATATCGAAATCCGAGACTTTGACCAAGTTATGGACTTTTAAAGATGTAAAGAAGGCCCATTTCAGTAAACCTTCCAAAATTAAAATCAATGACATAAAAACGGTCATATTTTTTACTACCTTTAAAGTTATATATTTTAATGCAGATAACAACATAATCATTCCACAAGCCCATAAAGGTATGCCATATCGAAATCCGAGTTCATTTGACAACGTTATGGGCTTTTAAAGATGGAAGAAGGACATTTCAGTAACCTTGCGAATTAAAATCAATGACATAAAAACGGTCATTTTTTGTACTACCTTTAAAGTTATAATTTTAATGCACATAACAACATAATCATTCCACAAGCCCTAAAGGTATGCCATATCGAAATACGAGTTCATTTGACAAGTTATTGGCTTTAAAGATGGAAGAAGGCCCATTTCAGTAACCTTCGCAAAAATTAAAATCAATGACATAAAAACGGTCATTTTTTACTACCTTTAAAGTTATATATTTTAATGCAGATAACAACATAATCATTCCACAAGCCATAAAGGTATGCCATATCGAAATCCGAGTTCATTTGACCAAGTTATGGGCTTTTAAAGATGGAAAGAAGGCCCATTTCAGTAAACCTTTCAAAATTAAAATCAATGACATAAAAACGGTCATTTTTTACTACCTTTAAAGTTATATATTTTAATGCAGATAACAACATAATCATTCCACAAGCCTAAAGGTATGCCATATCGAAATCCGAGTTCATTTGACCAAGTTATGGGCTTTTAAAGATGGAAAGAAGGCCCATTTCAGTAAACCTTGCAAAATTAAAATCAATGACATAAAAACGGTCATATTTTTTACTACCTTTAAAGTTATTTTAATGCAATAACAACATAATCATTCCACAAGCCAATAGAGTATGCCATATCGAAATCCGAGTATTTGACCAAGTTATGGGCTTTTAAAGATGGAAAGAAGGCCCATTTCAGTAAACCTTCGCAAAATTAAAATCAATGACATAAAAACGGTCATATTTTTTACTACCTTTAAAGTTATATATTTTAATGCAGATAACAACATAATCATTCCACAAGCCCATAAGGTATGCCATATCGAAATCCGAGTTCATTTGACCAAGTTATGGGCTTTTAAAGATGGAAAGAAGGCCCATTTCAGTAAACCTTCAAAATTAAAATCAATGACATAAAAACGGTCATATTTTTTACTACCTTTAAAGTTATATATTTTAATGCAGATAAACATAATCATTCCACAAGCCCATAAAGGTATGCCATATCGAAATCCGAGTTCATTTGACCAAGTTATGGGCTTTTAAAGATGGAAAGAAGGCCCATTTCAGTAAACCTTCGCAAAATTAAAATCAATGACATAAAAACGGTCATATTTTTTACTACCTTTAAATATATATTTTAATGCAGATAACAACATAATCATTCCACAAGCCTAAAGGTATGCCATATCGAAATCCGAGTTCATTTGACCAAGTTATGGGCTTTTAAAGATGGAAAGAAGGCCCATTTCAGTAAACCTTCGCAAAATTAAAATCAATGACATAAAAACGGTCATATTTTTTACTACCTTTAAAGTTATATATTTTAATGCAGATAACAACATAATCATTCCACAAGCCCATAAAGGTATGCCATATCGAAATCCGAGTTCATTTGACCAAGTTATGGGCTTTTAAAGATGGAAAGAAGGCCCATTTCAGTAAACCTTCGCAAAATTAAAATCAATGACATAAAAACGGTCATATTTTTTACTACCTTTAAAGTTATATATTTTAATGCAGATAACAACATAATCATTCCACAAGCCCATAAGGTATGCCATATCGAAATCCGAGTTCATTTGACCAAGTTATGGGCTTTTAAAGATGGAAAGAAGGCCCATTTCAGTAAACCTTGCAAAATTAAAATCAATGACATAAAAACGGTCATATTTTTTACTACCTTTAAAGTTATATATTTTAATGCAGATAACAACATAATCATTCCACAAGCCCATAAAGGTATGCCATATCGAAATCCGAGTTCATTTGACCAAGTTATGGGCTTTTAAAGATGGAAAGAAGGCCCATTTCAGTAAACC
This sequence comes from Drosophila suzukii, assembly GCF_013340165.1. Lineage (NCBI taxonomy): Eukaryota > Metazoa > Arthropoda > Insecta > Diptera > Drosophilidae > Drosophila > Drosophila suzukii. The sequence continues at coordinate 105,500 of NW_023496963.1, forward strand.
TTCGCAAAATTAAAATCAATGACATAAAAACGGTCATATTTTTTACTACCTTTAAAGTTATATATTTTAATGCAGATAACAACATAATCATTCCACAAGCCCATAAAGGTATGCCATATCGAAATCCGAGTTCATTTGACCAAGTTATGGCTTTTAAAGATGGAAAGAAGGCCCATTTCAGTAAACCTTCGCAAAATTAAAATCAATGACATAAAAACGGTA
>NW_023496964.1:5000-37500 GCF_013340165.1 Drosophila suzukii
GTCTGTCTGTCTGTCTGTCTGTCTGTCTGTCTGTCTGTCTGTCTGTCTGTCTGTCTGTCTGTCTGTCTGTCTGTCTGTCTGTCTGTCTGTCTGTCTGTCTGTCTGTCTGTCTGTCTGTCTGTCTGTCTGTCTGTCTGTCTGTCTGTCTGTCTGTCTGTCTGTCTGTCTGTCTGTCTGTCTGTCTGTCTGTCTGTCTGTCTGTCTGTCTGTCTGTCTGTCTGTCTGTCTGTCTGTCTGTCTGTCTGTCTGTCTGTCTGTCTGTCTGTCTGTCTGTCTGTCTGTCTGTCTGTCTGTCTGTCTGTCTGTCTGTCTGTCTGTCTGTCTGTCTGTCTGTCTGTCTGTCTGTCTGTCTGTCTGTCTGTCTGTCTGTCTGTCTGTCTGTCTGTCTGTCTGTCTGTCTGTCTGTCTGTCTGTCTGTCTGTCTGTCTGTCTGTCTGTCTGTCTGTCTGTCTGTCTGTCTGTCTGTCTGTCTGTCTGTCTGTCTGTCTGTCTGTCTGTCTGTCTGTCTGTCTGTCTGTCTGTCTGTCTGTCTGTCTGTCTGTCTGTCTGTCTGTCTGTCTGTCTGTCTGTCTGTCTGTCTGTCTGTCTGTCTGTCTGTCTGTCTGTCTGTCTGTCTGTCTGTCTGTCTGTCTGTCTGTCTGTCTGTCTGTCTGTCTGTCTGTCTGTCTGTCTGTCTGTCTGTCTGTCTGTCTGTCTGTCTGTCTGTCTGTCTGTCTGTCTGTCTGTCTGTCTGTCTGTCTGTCTGTCTGTCTGTCTGTCTGTCTGTCTGTCTGTCTGTCTGTCTGTCTGTCTGTCTGTCTGTCTGTCTGTCTGTCTGTCTGTCTGTCTGTCTGTCTGTCTGTCTGTCTGTCTGTCTGTCTGTCTGTCTGTCTGTCTGTCTGTCTGTCTGTCTGTCTGTCTGTCTGTCTGTCTGTCTGTCTGTCTGTCTGTCTGTCTGTCTGTCTGTCTGTCTGTCTGTCTGTCTGTCTGTCTGTCTGTCTGTCTGTCTGTCTGTCTGTCTGTCTGTCTGTCTGTCTGTCTGTCTGTCTGTCTGTCTGTCTGTCTGTCTGTCTGTCTGTCTGTCTGTCTGTCTGTCTGTCTGTCTGTCTGTCTGTCTGTCTGTCTGTCTGTCTGTCTGTCTGTCTGTCTGTCTGTCTGTCTGTCTGTCTGTCTGTCTGTCTGTCTGTCTGTCTGTCTGTCTGTCTGTCTGTCTGTCTGTCTGTCTGTCTGTCTGTCTGTCTGTCTGTCTGTCTGTCTGTCTGTCTGTCTGTCTGTCTGTCTGTCTGTCTGTCTGTCTGTCTGTCTGTCTGTCTGTCTGTCTGTCTGTCTGTCTGTCTGTCTGTCTGTCTGTCTGTCTGTCTGTCTGTCTGTCTGTCTGTCTGTCTGTCTGTCTGTCTGTCTGTCTGTCTGTCTGTCTGTCTGTCTGTCTGTCTGTCTGTCTGTCTGTCTGTCTGTCTGTCTGTCTGTCTGTCTGTCTGTCTGTCTGTCTGTCTGTCTGTCTGTCTGTCTGTCTGTCTGTCTGTCTGTCTGTCTGTCTGTCTGTCTGTCTGTCTGTCTGTCTGTCTGTCTGTCTGTCTGTCTGTCTGTCTGTCTGTCTGTCTGTCTGTCTGTCTGTCTGTCTGTCTGTCTGTCTGTCTGTCTGTCTGTCTGTCTGTCTGTCTGTCTGTCTGTCTGTCTGTCTGTCTGTCTGTCTGTCTGTCTGTCTGTCTGTCTGTCTGTCTGTCTGTCTGTCTGTCTGTCTGTCTGTCTGTCTGTCTGTCTGTCTGTCTGTCTGTCTGTCTGTCTGTCTGTCTGTCTGTCTGTCTGTCTGTCTGTCTGTCTGTCTGTCTGTCTGTCTGTCTGTCTGTCTGTCTGTCTGTCTGTCTGTCTGTCTGTCTGTCTGTCTGTCTGTCTGTCTGTCTGTCTGTCTGTCTGTCTGTCTGTCTGTCTGTCTGTCTGTCTGTCTGTCTGTCTGTCTGTCTGTCTGTCTGTCTGTCTGTCTGTCTGTCTGTCTGTCTGTCTGTCTGTCTGTCTGTCTGTCTGTCTGTCTGTCTGTCTGTCTGTCTGTCTGTCTGTCTGTCTGTCTGTCTGTCTGTCTGTCTGTCTGTCTGTCTGTCTGTCTGTCTGTCTGTCTGTCTGTCTGTCTGTCTGTCTGTCTGTCTGTCTGTCTGTCTGTCTGTCTGTCTGTCTGTCTGTCTGTCTGTCTGTCTGTCTGTCTGTCTGTCTGTCTGTCTGTCTGTCTGTCTGTCTGTCTGTCTGTCTGTCTGTCTGTCTGTCTGTCTGTCTGTCTGTCTGTCTGTCTGTCTGTCTGTCTGTCTGTCTGTCTGTCTGTCTGTCTGTCTGTCTGTCTGTCTGTCTGTCTGTCTGTCTGTCTGTCTGTCTGTCTGTCTGTCTGTCTGTCTGTCTGTCTGTCTGTCTGTCTGTCTGTCTGTCTGTCTGTCTGTCTGTCTGTCTGTCTGTCTGTCTGTCTGTCTGTCTGTCTGTCTGTCTGTCTGTCTGTCTGTCTGTCTGTCTGTCTGTCTGTCTGTCTGTCTGTCTGTCTGTCTGTCTGTCTGTCTGTCTGTCTGTCTGTCTGTCTGTCTGTCTGTCTGTCTGTCTGTCTGTCTGTCTGTCTGTCTGTCTGTCTGTCTGTCTGTCTGTCTGTCTGTCTGTCTGTCTGTCTGTCTGTCTGTCTGTCTGTCTGTCTGTCTGTCTGTCTGTCTGTCTGTCTGTCTGTCTGTCTGTCTGTCTGTCTGTCTGTCTGTCTGTCTGTCTGTCTGTCTGTCTGTCTGTCTGTCTGTCTGTCTGTCTGTCTGTCTGTCTGTCTGTCTGTCTGTCTGTCTGTCTGTCTGTCTGTCTGTCTGTCTGTCTGTCTGTCTGTCTGTCTGTCTGTCTGTCTGTCTGTCTGTCTGTCTGTCTGTCTGTCTGTCTGTCTGTCTGTCTGTCTGTCTGTCTGTCTGTCTGTCTGTCTGTCTGTCTGTCTGTCTGTCTGTCTGTCTGTCTGTCTGTCTGTCTGTCTGTCTGTCTGTCTGTCTGTCTGTCTGTCTGTCTGTCTGTCTGTCTGTCTGTCTGTCTGTCTGTCTGTCTGTCTGTCTGTCTGTCTGTCTGTCTGTCTGTCTGTCTGTCTGTCTGTCTGTCTGTCTGTCTGTCTGTCTGTCTGTCTGTCTGTCTGTCTGTCTGTCTGTCTGTCTGTCTGTCTGTCTGTCTGTCTGTCTGTCTGTCTGTCTGTCTGTCTGTCTGTCTGTCTGTCTGTCTGTCTGTCTGTCTGTCTGTCTGTCTGTCTGTCTGTCTGTCTGTCTGTCTGTCTGTCTGTCTGTCTGTCTGTCTGTCTGTCTGTCTGTCTGTCTGTCTGTCTGTCTGTCTGTCTGTCTGTCTGTCTGTCTGTCTGTCTGTCTGTCTGTCTGTCTGTCTGTCTGTCTGTCTGTCTGTCTGTCTGTCTGTCTGTCTGTCTGTCTGTCTGTCTGTCTGTCTGTCTGTCTGTCTGTCTGTCTGTCTGTCTGTCTGTCTGTCTGTCTGTCTGTCTGTCTGTCTGTCTGTCTGTCTGTCTGTCTGTCTGTCTGTCTGTCTGTCTGTCTGTCTGTCTGTCTGTCTGTCTGTCTGTCTGTCTGTCTGTCTGTCTGTCTGTCTGTCTGTCTGTCTGTCTGTCTGTCTGTCTGTCTGTCTGTCTGTCTGTCTGTCTGTCTGTCTGTCTGTCTGTCTGTCTGTCTGTCTGTCTGTCTGTCTGTCTGTCTGTCTGTCTGTCTGTCTGTCTGTCTGTCTGTCTGTCTGTCTGTCTGTCTGTCTGTCTGTCTGTCTGTCTGTCTGTCTGTCTGTCTGTCTGTCTGTCTGTCTGTCTGTCTGTCTGTCTGTCTGTCTGTCTGTCTGTCTGTCTGTCTGTCTGTCTGTCTGTCTGTCTGTCTGTCTGTCTGTCTGTCTGTCTGTCTGTCTGTCTGTCTGTCTGTCTGTCTGTCTGTCTGTCTGTCTGTCTGTCTGTCTGTCTGTCTGTCTGTCTGTCTGTCTGTCTGTCTGTCTGTCTGTCTGTCTGTCTGTCTGTCTGTCTGTCTGTCTGTCTGTCTGTCTGTCTGTCTGTCTGTCTGTCTGTCTGTCTGTCTGTCTGTCTGTCTGTCTGTCTGTCTGTCTGTCTGTCTGTCTGTCTGTCTGTCTGTCTGTCTGTCTGTCTGTCTGTCTGTCTGTCTGTCTGTCTGTCTGTCTGTCTGTCTGTCTGTCTGTCTGTCTGTCTGTCTGTCTGTCTGTCTGTCTGTCTGTCTGTCTGTCTGTCTGTCTGTCTGTCTGTCTGTCTGTCTGTCTGTCTGTCTGTCTGTCTGTCTGTCTGTCTGTCTGTCTGTCTGTCTGTCTGTCTGTCTGTCTGTCTGTCTGTCTGTCTGTCTGTCTGTCTGTCTGTCTGTCTGTCTGTCTGTCTGTCTGTCTGTCTGTCTGTCTGTCTGTCTGTCTGTCTGTCTGTCTGTCTGTCTGTCTGTCTGTCTGTCTGTCTGTCTGTCTGTCTGTCTGTCTGTCTGTCTGTCTGTCTGTCTGTCTGTCTGTCTGTCTGTCTGTCTGTCTGTCTGTCTGTCTGTCTGTCTGTCTGTCTGTCTGTCTGTCTGTCTGTCTGTCTGTCTGTCTGTCTGTCTGTCTGTCTGTCTGTCTGTCTGTCTGTCTGTCTGTCTGTCTGTCTGTCTGTCTGTCTGTCTGTCTGTCTGTCTGTCTGTCTGTCTGTCTGTCTGTCTGTCTGTCTGTCTGTCTGTCTGTCTGTCTGTCTGTCTGTCTGTCTGTCTGTCTGTCTGTCTGTCTGTCTGTCTGTCTGTCTGTCTGTCTGTCTGTCTGTCTGTCTGTCTGTCTGTCTGTCTGTCTGTCTGTCTGTCTGTCTGTCTGTCTGTCTGTCTGTCTGTCTGTCTGTCTGTCTGTCTGTCTGTCTGTCTGTCTGTCTGTCTGTCTGTCTGTCTGTCTGTCTGTCTGTCTGTCTGTCTGTCTGTCTGTCTGTCTGTCTGTCTGTCTGTCTGTCTGTCTGTCTGTCTGTCTGTCTGTCTGTCTGTCTGTCTGTCTGTCTGTCTGTCTGTCTGTCTGTCTGTCTGTCTGTCTGTCTGTCTGTCTGTCTGTCTGTCTGTCTGTCTGTCTGTCTGTCTGTCTGTCTGTCTGTCTGTCTGTCTGTCTGTCTGTCTGTCTGTCTGTCTGTCTGTCTGTCTGTCTGTCTGTCTGTCTGTCTGTCTGTCTGTCTGTCTGTCTGTCTGTCTGTCTGTCTGTCTGTCTGTCTGTCTGTCTGTCTGTCTGTCTGTCTGTCTGTCTGTCTGTCTGTCTGTCTGTCTGTCTGTCTGTCTGTCTGTCTGTCTGTCTGTCTGTCTGTCTGTCTGTCTGTCTGTCTGTCTGTCTGTCTGTCTGTCTGTCTGTCTGTCTGTCTGTCTGTCTGTCTGTCTGTCTGTCTGTCTGTCTGTCTGTCTGTCTGTCTGTCTGTCTGTCTGTCTGTCTGTCTGTCTGTCTGTCTGTCTGTCTGTCTGTCTGTCTGTCTGTCTGTCTGTCTGTCTGTCTGTCTGTCTGTCTGTCTGTCTGTCTGTCTGTCTGTCTGTCTGTCTGTCTGTCTGTCTGTCTGTCTGTCTGTCTGTCTGTCTGTCTGTCTGTCTGTCTGTCTGTCTGTCTGTCTGTCTGTCTGTCTGTCTGTCTGTCTGTCTGTCTGTCTGTCTGTCTGTCTGTCTGTCTGTCTGTCTGTCTGTCTGTCTGTCTGTCTGTCTGTCTGTCTGTCTGTCTGTCTGTCTGTCTGTCTGTCTGTCTGTCTGTCTGTCTGTCTGTCTGTCTGTCTGTCTGTCTGTCTGTCTGTCTGTCTGTCTGTCTGTCTGTCTGTCTGTCTGTCTGTCTGTCTGTCTGTCTGTCTGTCTGTCTGTCTGTCTGTCTGTCTGTCTGTCTGTCTGTCTGTCTGTCTGTCTGTCTGTCTGTCTGTCTGTCTGTCTGTCTGTCTGTCTGTCTGTCTGTCTGTCTGTCTGTCTGTCTGTCTGTCTGTCTGTCTGTCTGTCTGTCTGTCTGTCTGTCTGTCTGTCTGTCTGTCTGTCTGTCTGTCTGTCTGTCTGTCTGTCTGTCTGTCTGTCTGTCTGTCTGTCTGTCTGTCTGTCTGTCTGTCTGTCTGTCTGTCTGTCTGTCTGTCTGTCTGTCTGTCTGTCTGTCTGTCTGTCTGTCTGTCTGTCTGTCTGTCTGTCTGTCTGTCTGTCTGTCTGTCTGTCTGTCTGTCTGTCTGTCTGTCTGTCTGTCTGTCTGTCTGTCTGTCTGTCTGTCTGTCTGTCTGTCTGTCTGTCTGTCTGTCTGTCTGTCTGTCTGTCTGTCTGTCTGTCTGTCTGTCTGTCTGTCTGTCTGTCTGTCTGTCTGTCTGTCTGTCTGTCTGTCTGTCTGTCTGTCTGTCTGTCTGTCTGTCTGTCTGTCTGTCTGTCTGTCTGTCTGTCTGTCTGTCTGTCTGTCTGTCTGTCTGTCTGTCTGTCTGTCTGTCTGTCTGTCTGTCTGTCTGTCTGTCTGTCTGTCTGTCTGTCTGTCTGTCTGTCTGTCTGTCTGTCTGTCTGTCTGTCTGTCTGTCTGTCTGTCTGTCTGTCTGTCTGTCTGTCTGTCTGTCTGTCTGTCTGTCTGTCTGTCTGTCTGTCTGTCTGTCTGTCTGTCTGTCTGTCTGTCTGTCTGTCTGTCTGTCTGTCTGTCTGTCTGTCTGTCTGTCTGTCTGTCTGTCTGTCTGTCTGTCTGTCTGTCTGTCTGTCTGTCTGTCTGTCTGTCTGTCTGTCTGTCTGTCTGTCTGTCTGTCTGTCTGTCTGTCTGTCTGTCTGTCTGTCTGTCTGTCTGTCTGTCTGTCTGTCTGTCTGTCTGTCTGTCTGTCTGTCTGTCTGTCTGTCTGTCTGTCTGTCTGTCTGTCTGTCTGTCTGTCTGTCTGTCTGTCTGTCTGTCTGTCTGTCTGTCTGTCTGTCTGTCTGTCTGTCTGTCTGTCTGTCTGTCTGTCTGTCTGTCTGTCTGTCTGTCTGTCTGTCTGTCTGTCTGTCTGTCTGTCTGTCTGTCTGTCTGTCTGTCTGTCTGTCTGTCTGTCTGTCTGTCTGTCTGTCTGTCTGTCTGTCTGTCTGTCTGTCTGTCTGTCTGTCTGTCTGTCTGTCTGTCTGTCTGTCTGTCTGTCTGTCTGTCTGTCTGTCTGTCTGTCTGTCTGTCTGTCTGTCTGTCTGTCTGTCTGTCTGTCTGTCTGTCTGTCTGTCTGTCTGTCTGTCTGTCTGTCTGTCTGTCTGTCTGTCTGTCTGTCTGTCTGTCTGTCTGTCTGTCTGTCTGTCTGTCTGTCTGTCTGTCTGTCTGTCTGTCTGTCTGTCTGTCTGTCTGTCTGTCTGTCTGTCTGTCTGTCTGTCTGTCTGTCTGTCTGTCTGTCTGTCTGTCTGTCTGTCTGTCTGTCTGTCTGTCTGTCTGTCTGTCTGTCTGTCTGTCTGTCTGTCTGTCTGTCTGTCTGTCTGTCTGTCTGTCTGTCTGTCTGTCTGTCTGTCTGTCTGTCTGTCTGTCTGTCTGTCTGTCTGTCTGTCTGTCTGTCTGTCTGTCTGTCTGTCTGTCTGTCTGTCTGTCTGTCTGTCTGTCTGTCTGTCTGTCTGTCTGTCTGTCTGTCTGTCTGTCTGTCTGTCTGTCTGTCTGTCTGTCTGTCTGTCTGTCTGTCTGTCTGTCTGTCTGTCTGTCTGTCTGTCTGTCTGTCTGTCTGTCTGTCTGTCTGTCTGTCTGTCTGTCTGTCTGTCTGTCTGTCTGTCTGTCTGTCTGTCTGTCTGTCTGTCTGTCTGTCTGTCTGTCTGTCTGTCTGTCTGTCTGTCTGTCTGTCTGTCTGTCTGTCTGTCTGTCTGTCTGTCTGTCTGTCTGTCTGTCTGTCTGTCTGTCTGTCTGTCTGTCTGTCTGTCTGTCTGTCTGTCTGTCTGTCTGTCTGTCTGTCTGTCTGTCTGTCTGTCTGTCTGTCTGTCTGTCTGTCTGTCTGTCTGTCTGTCTGTCTGTCTGTCTGTCTGTCTGTCTGTCTGTCTGTCTGTCTGTCTGTCTGTCTGTCTGTCTGTCTGTCTGTCTGTCTGTCTGTCTGTCTGTCTGTCTGTCTGTCTGTCTGTCTGTCTGTCTGTCTGTCTGTCTGTCTGTCTGTCTGTCTGTCTGTCTGTCTGTCTGTCTGTCTGTCTGTCTGTCTGTCTGTCTGTCTGTCTGTCTGTCTGTCTGTCTGTCTGTCTGTCTGTCTGTCTGTCTGTCTGTCTGTCTGTCTGTCTGTCTGTCTGTCTGTCTGTCTGTCTGTCTGTCTGTCTGTCTGTCTGTCTGTCTGTCTGTCTGTCTGTCTGTCTGTCTGTCTGTCTGTCTGTCTGTCTGTCTGTCTGTCTGTCTGTCTGTCTGTCTGTCTGTCTGTCTGTCTGTCTGTCTGTCTGTCTGTCTGTCTGTCTGTCTGTCTGTCTGTCTGTCTGTCTGTCTGTCTGTCTGTCTGTCTGTCTGTCTGTCTGTCTGTCTGTCTGTCTGTCTGTCTGTCTGTCTGTCTGTCTGTCTGTCTGTCTGTCTGTCTGTCTGTCTGTCTGTCTGTCTGTCTGTCTGTCTGTCTGTCTGTCTGTCTGTCTGTCTGTCTGTCTGTCTGTCTGTCTGTCTGTCTGTCTGTCTGTCTGTCTGTCTGTCTGTCTGTCTGTCTGTCTGTCTGTCTGTCTGTCTGTCTGTCTGTCTGTCTGTCTGTCTGTCTGTCTGTCTGTCTGTCTGTCTGTCTGTCTGTCTGTCTGTCTGTCTGTCTGTCTGTCTGTCTGTCTGTCTGTCTGTCTGTCTGTCTGTCTGTCTGTCTGTCTGTCTGTCTGTCTGTCTGTCTGTCTGTCTGTCTGTCTGTCTGTCTGTCTGTCTGTCTGTCTGTCTGTCTGTCTGTCTGTCTGTCTGTCTGTCTGTCTGTCTGTCTGTCTGTCTGTCTGTCTGTCTGTCTGTCTGTCTGTCTGTCTGTCTGTCTGTCTGTCTGTCTGTCTGTCTGTCTGTCTGTCTGTCTGTCTGTCTGTCTGTCTGTCTGTCTGTCTGTCTGTCTGTCTGTCTGTCTGTCTGTCTGTCTGTCTGTCTGTCTGTCTGTCTGTCTGTCTGTCTGTCTGTCTGTCTGTCTGTCTGTCTGTCTGTCTGTCTGTCTGTCTGTCTGTCTGTCTGTCTGTCTGTCTGTCTGTCTGTCTGTCTGTCTGTCTGTCTGTCTGTCTGTCTGTCTGTCTGTCTGTCTGTCTGTCTGTCTGTCTGTCTGTCTGTCTGTCTGTCTGTCTGTCTGTCTGTCTGTCTGTCTGTCTGTCTGTCTGTCTGTCTGTCTGTCTGTCTGTCTGTCTGTCTGTCTGTCTGTCTGTCTGTCTGTCTGTCTGTCTGTCTGTCTGTCTGTCTGTCTGTCTGTCTGTCTGTCTGTCTGTCTGTCTGTCTGTCTGTCTGTCTGTCTGTCTGTCTGTCTGTCTGTCTGTCTGTCTGTCTGTCTGTCTGTCTGTCTGTCTGTCTGTCTGTCTGTCTGTCTGTCTGTCTGTCTGTCTGTCTGTCTGTCTGTCTGTCTGTCTGTCTGTCTGTCTGTCTGTCTGTCTGTCTGTCTGTCTGTCTGTCTGTCTGTCTGTCTGTCTGTCTGTCTGTCTGTCTGTCTGTCTGTCTGTCTGTCTGTCTGTCTGTCTGTCTGTCTGTCTGTCTGTCTGTCTGTCTGTCTGTCTGTCTGTCTGTCTGTCTGTCTGTCTGTCTGTCTGTCTGTCTGTCTGTCTGTCTGTCTGTCTGTCTGTCTGTCTGTCTGTCTGTCTGTCTGTCTGTCTGTCTGTCTGTCTGTCTGTCTGTCTGTCTGTCTGTCTGTCTGTCTGTCTGTCTGTCTGTCTGTCTGTCTGTCTGTCTGTCTGTCTGTCTGTCTGTCTGTCTGTCTGTCTGTCTGTCTGTCTGTCTGTCTGTCTGTCTGTCTGTCTGTCTGTCTGTCTGTCTGTCTGTCTGTCTGTCTGTCTGTCTGTCTGTCTGTCTGTCTGTCTGTCTGTCTGTCTGTCTGTCTGTCTGTCTGTCTGTCTGTCTGTCTGTCTGTCTGTCTGTCTGTCTGTCTGTCTGTCTGTCTGTCTGTCTGTCTGTCTGTCTGTCTGTCTGTCTGTCTGTCTGTCTGTCTGTCTGTCTGTCTGTCTGTCTGTCTGTCTGTCTGTCTGTCTGTCTGTCTGTCTGTCTGTCTGTCTGTCTGTCTGTCTGTCTGTCTGTCTGTCTGTCTGTCTGTCTGTCTGTCTGTCTGTCTGTCTGTCTGTCTGTCTGTCTGTCTGTCTGTCTGTCTGTCTGTCTGTCTGTCTGTCTGTCTGTCTGTCTGTCTGTCTGTCTGTCTGTCTGTCTGTCTGTCTGTCTGTCTGTCTGTCTGTCTGTCTGTCTGTCTGTCTGTCTGTCTGTCTGTCTGTCTGTCTGTCTGTCTGTCTGTCTGTCTGTCTGTCTGTCTGTCTGTCTGTCTGTCTGTCTGTCTGTCTGTCTGTCTGTCTGTCTGTCTGTCTGTCTGTCTGTCTGTCTGTCTGTCTGTCTGTCTGTCTGTCTGTCTGTCTGTCTGTCTGTCTGTCTGTCTGTCTGTCTGTCTGTCTGTCTGTCTGTCTGTCTGTCTGTCTGTCTGTCTGTCTGTCTGTCTGTCTGTCTGTCTGTCTGTCTGTCTGTCTGTCTGTCTGTCTGTCTGTCTGTCTGTCTGTCTGTCTGTCTGTCTGTCTGTCTGTCTGTCTGTCTGTCTGTCTGTCTGTCTGTCTGTCTGTCTGTCTGTCTGTCTGTCTGTCTGTCTGTCTGTCTGTCTGTCTGTCTGTCTGTCTGTCTGTCTGTCTGTCTGTCTGTCTGTCTGTCTGTCTGTCTGTCTGTCTGTCTGTCTGTCTGTCTGTCTGTCTGTCTGTCTGTCTGTCTGTCTGTCTGTCTGTCTGTCTGTCTGTCTGTCTGTCTGTCTGTCTGTCTGTCTGTCTGTCTGTCTGTCTGTCTGTCTGTCTGTCTGTCTGTCTGTCTGTCTGTCTGTCTGTCTGTCTGTCTGTCTGTCTGTCTGTCTGTCTGTCTGTCTGTCTGTCTGTCTGTCTGTCTGTCTGTCTGTCTGTCTGTCTGTCTGTCTGTCTGTCTGTCTGTCTGTCTGTCTGTCTGTCTGTCTGTCTGTCTGTCTGTCTGTCTGTCTGTCTGTCTGTCTGTCTGTCTGTCTGTCTGTCTGTCTGTCTGTCTGTCTGTCTGTCTGTCTGTCTGTCTGTCTGTCTGTCTGTCTGTCTGTCTGTCTGTCTGTCTGTCTGTCTGTCTGTCTGTCTGTCTGTCTGTCTGTCTGTCTGTCTGTCTGTCTGTCTGTCTGTCTGTCTGTCTGTCTGTCTGTCTGTCTGTCTGTCTGTCTGTCTGTCTGTCTGTCTGTCTGTCTGTCTGTCTGTCTGTCTGTCTGTCTGTCTGTCTGTCTGTCTGTCTGTCTGTCTGTCTGTCTGTCTGTCTGTCTGTCTGTCTGTCTGTCTGTCTGTCTGTCTGTCTGTCTGTCTGTCTGTCTGTCTGTCTGTCTGTCTGTCTGTCTGTCTGTCTGTCTGTCTGTCTGTCTGTCTGTCTGTCTGTCTGTCTGTCTGTCTGTCTGTCTGTCTGTCTGTCTGTCTGTCTGTCTGTCTGTCTGTCTGTCTGTCTGTCTGTCTGTCTGTCTGTCTGTCTGTCTGTCTGTCTGTCTGTCTGTCTGTCTGTCTGTCTGTCTGTCTGTCTGTCTGTCTGTCTGTCTGTCTGTCTGTCTGTCTGTCTGTCTGTCTGTCTGTCTGTCTGTCTGTCTGTCTGTCTGTCTGTCTGTCTGTCTGTCTGTCTGTCTGTCTGTCTGTCTGTCTGTCTGTCTGTCTGTCTGTCTGTCTGTCTGTCTGTCTGTCTGTCTGTCTGTCTGTCTGTCTGTCTGTCTGTCTGTCTGTCTGTCTGTCTGTCTGTCTGTCTGTCTGTCTGTCTGTCTGTCTGTCTGTCTGTCTGTCTGTCTGTCTGTCTGTCTGTCTGTCTGTCTGTCTGTCTGTCTGTCTGTCTGTCTGTCTGTCTGTCTGTCTGTCTGTCTGTCTGTCTGTCTGTCTGTCTGTCTGTCTGTCTGTCTGTCTGTCTGTCTGTCTGTCTGTCTGTCTGTCTGTCTGTCTGTCTGTCTGTCTGTCTGTCTGTCTGTCTGTCTGTCTGTCTGTCTGTCTGTCTGTCTGTCTGTCTGTCTGTCTGTCTGTCTGTCTGTCTGTCTGTCTGTCTGTCTGTCTGTCTGTCTGTCTGTCTGTCTGTCTGTCTGTCTGTCTGTCTGTCTGTCTGTCTGTCTGTCTGTCTGTCTGTCTGTCTGTCTGTCTGTCTGTCTGTCTGTCTGTCTGTCTGTCTGTCTGTCTGTCTGTCTGTCTGTCTGTCTGTCTGTCTGTCTGTCTGTCTGTCTGTCTGTCTGTCTGTCTGTCTGTCTGTCTGTCTGTCTGTCTGTCTGTCTGTCTGTCTGTCTGTCTGTCTGTCTGTCTGTCTGTCTGTCTGTCTGTCTGTCTGTCTGTCTGTCTGTCTGTCTGTCTGTCTGTCTGTCTGTCTGTCTGTCTGTCTGTCTGTCTGTCTGTCTGTCTGTCTGTCTGTCTGTCTGTCTGTCTGTCTGTCTGTCTGTCTGTCTGTCTGTCTGTCTGTCTGTCTGTCTGTCTGTCTGTCTGTCTGTCTGTCTGTCTGTCTGTCTGTCTGTCTGTCTGTCTGTCTGTCTGTCTGTCTGTCTGTCTGTCTGTCTGTCTGTCTGTCTGTCTGTCTGTCTGTCTGTCTGTCTGTCTGTCTGTCTGTCTGTCTGTCTGTCTGTCTGTCTGTCTGTCTGTCTGTCTGTCTGTCTGTCTGTCTGTCTGTCTGTCTGTCTGTCTGTCTGTCTGTCTGTCTGTCTGTCTGTCTGTCTGTCTGTCTGTCTGTCTGTCTGTCTGTCTGTCTGTCTGTCTGTCTGTCTGTCTGTCTGTCTGTCTGTCTGTCTGTCTGTCTGTCTGTCTGTCTGTCTGTCTGTCTGTCTGTCTGTCTGTCTGTCTGTCTGTCTGTCTGTCTGTCTGTCTGTCTGTCTGTCTGTCTGTCTGTCTGTCTGTCTGTCTGTCTGTCTGTCTGTCTGTCTGTCTGTCTGTCTGTCTGTCTGTCTGTCTGTCTGTCTGTCTGTCTGTCTGTCTGTCTGTCTGTCTGTCTGTCTGTCTGTCTGTCTGTCTGTCTGTCTGTCTGTCTGTCTGTCTGTCTGTCTGTCTGTCTGTCTGTCTGTCTGTCTGTCTGTCTGTCTGTCTGTCTGTCTGTCTGTCTGTCTGTCTGTCTGTCTGTCTGTCTGTCTGTCTGTCTGTCTGTCTGTCTGTCTGTCTGTCTGTCTGTCTGTCTGTCTGTCTGTCTGTCTGTCTGTCTGTCTGTCTGTCTGTCTGTCTGTCTGTCTGTCTGTCTGTCTGTCTGTCTGTCTGTCTGTCTGTCTGTCTGTCTGTCTGTCTGTCTGTCTGTCTGTCTGTCTGTCTGTCTGTCTGTCTGTCTGTCTGTCTGTCTGTCTGTCTGTCTGTCTGTCTGTCTGTCTGTCTGTCTGTCTGTCTGTCTGTCTGTCTGTCTGTCTGTCTGTCTGTCTGTCTGTCTGTCTGTCTGTCTGTCTGTCTGTCTGTCTGTCTGTCTGTCTGTCTGTCTGTCTGTCTGTCTGTCTGTCTGTCTGTCTGTCTGTCTGTCTGTCTGTCTGTCTGTCTGTCTGTCTGTCTGTCTGTCTGTCTGTCTGTCTGTCTGTCTGTCTGTCTGTCTGTCTGTCTGTCTGTCTGTCTGTCTGTCTGTCTGTCTGTCTGTCTGTCTGTCTGTCTGTCTGTCTGTCTGTCTGTCTGTCTGTCTGTCTGTCTGTCTGTCTGTCTGTCTGTCTGTCTGTCTGTCTGTCTGTCTGTCTGTCTGTCTGTCTGTCTGTCTGTCTGTCTGTCTGTCTGTCTGTCTGTCTGTCTGTCTGTCTGTCTGTCTGTCTGTCTGTCTGTCTGTCTGTCTGTCTGTCTGTCTGTCTGTCTGTCTGTCTGTCTGTCTGTCTGTCTGTCTGTCTGTCTGTCTGTCTGTCTGTCTGTCTGTCTGTCTGTCTGTCTGTCTGTCTGTCTGTCTGTCTGTCTGTCTGTCTGTCTGTCTGTCTGTCTGTCTGTCTGTCTGTCTGTCTGTCTGTCTGTCTGTCTGTCTGTCTGTCTGTCTGTCTGTCTGTCTGTCTGTCTGTCTGTCTGTCTGTCTGTCTGTCTGTCTGTCTGTCTGTCTGTCTGTCTGTCTGTCTGTCTGTCTGTCTGTCTGTCTGTCTGTCTGTCTGTCTGTCTGTCTGTCTGTCTGTCTGTCTGTCTGTCTGTCTGTCTGTCTGTCTGTCTGTCTGTCTGTCTGTCTGTCTGTCTGTCTGTCTGTCTGTCTGTCTGTCTGTCTGTCTGTCTGTCTGTCTGTCTGTCTGTCTGTCTGTCTGTCTGTCTGTCTGTCTGTCTGTCTGTCTGTCTGTCTGTCTGTCTGTCTGTCTGTCTGTCTGTCTGTCTGTCTGTCTGTCTGTCTGTCTGTCTGTCTGTCTGTCTGTCTGTCTGTCTGTCTGTCTGTCTGTCTGTCTGTCTGTCTGTCTGTCTGTCTGTCTGTCTGTCTGTCTGTCTGTCTGTCTGTCTGTCTGTCTGTCTGTCTGTCTGTCTGTCTGTCTGTCTGTCTGTCTGTCTGTCTGTCTGTCTGTCTGTCTGTCTGTCTGTCTGTCTGTCTGTCTGTCTGTCTGTCTGTCTGTCTGTCTGTCTGTCTGTCTGTCTGTCTGTCTGTCTGTCTGTCTGTCTGTCTGTCTGTCTGTCTGTCTGTCTGTCTGTCTGTCTGTCTGTCTGTCTGTCTGTCTGTCTGTCTGTCTGTCTGTCTGTCTGTCTGTCTGTCTGTCTGTCTGTCTGTCTGTCTGTCTGTCTGTCTGTCTGTCTGTCTGTCTGTCTGTCTGTCTGTCTGTCTGTCTGTCTGTCTGTCTGTCTGTCTGTCTGTCTGTCTGTCTGTCTGTCTGTCTGTCTGTCTGTCTGTCTGTCTGTCTGTCTGTCTGTCTGTCTGTCTGTCTGTCTGTCTGTCTGTCTGTCTGTCTGTCTGTCTGTCTGTCTGTCTGTCTGTCTGTCTGTCTGTCTGTCTGTCTGTCTGTCTGTCTGTCTGTCTGTCTGTCTGTCTGTCTGTCTGTCTGTCTGTCTGTCTGTCTGTCTGTCTGTCTGTCTGTCTGTCTGTCTGTCTGTCTGTCTGTCTGTCTGTCTGTCTGTCTGTCTGTCTGTCTGTCTGTCTGTCTGTCTGTCTGTCTGTCTGTCTGTCTGTCTGTCTGTCTGTCTGTCTGTCTGTCTGTCTGTCTGTCTGTCTGTCTGTCTGTCTGTCTGTCTGTCTGTCTGTCTGTCTGTCTGTCTGTCTGTCTGTCTGTCTGTCTGTCTGTCTGTCTGTCTGTCTGTCTGTCTGTCTGTCTGTCTGTCTGTCTGTCTGTCTGTCTGTCTGTCTGTCTGTCTGTCTGTCTGTCTGTCTGTCTGTCTGTCTGTCTGTCTGTCTGTCTGTCTGTCTGTCTGTCTGTCTGTCTGTCTGTCTGTCTGTCTGTCTGTCTGTCTGTCTGTCTGTCTGTCTGTCTGTCTGTCTGTCTGTCTGTCTGTCTGTCTGTCTGTCTGTCTGTCTGTCTGTCTGTCTGTCTGTCTGTCTGTCTGTCTGTCTGTCTGTCTGTCTGTCTGTCTGTCTGTCTGTCTGTCTGTCTGTCTGTCTGTCTGTCTGTCTGTCTGTCTGTCTGTCTGTCTGTCTGTCTGTCTGTCTGTCTGTCTGTCTGTCTGTCTGTCTGTCTGTCTGTCTGTCTGTCTGTCTGTCTGTCTGTCTGTCTGTCTGTCTGTCTGTCTGTCTGTCTGTCTGTCTGTCTGTCTGTCTGTCTGTCTGTCTGTCTGTCTGTCTGTCTGTCTGTCTGTCTGTCTGTCTGTCTGTCTGTCTGTCTGTCTGTCTGTCTGTCTGTCTGTCTGTCTGTCTGTCTGTCTGTCTGTCTGTCTGTCTGTCTGTCTGTCTGTCTGTCTGTCTGTCTGTCTGTCTGTCTGTCTGTCTGTCTGTCTGTCTGTCTGTCTGTCTGTCTGTCTGTCTGTCTGTCTGTCTGTCTGTCTGTCTGTCTGTCTGTCTGTCTGTCTGTCTGTCTGTCTGTCTGTCTGTCTGTCTGTCTGTCTGTCTGTCTGTCTGTCTGTCTGTCTGTCTGTCTGTCTGTCTGTCTGTCTGTCTGTCTGTCTGTCTGTCTGTCTGTCTGTCTGTCTGTCTGTCTGTCTGTCTGTCTGTCTGTCTGTCTGTCTGTCTGTCTGTCTGTCTGTCTGTCTGTCTGTCTGTCTGTCTGTCTGTCTGTCTGTCTGTCTGTCTGTCTGTCTGTCTGTCTGTCTGTCTGTCTGTCTGTCTGTCTGTCTGTCTGTCTGTCTGTCTGTCTGTCTGTCTGTCTGTCTGTCTGTCTGTCTGTCTGTCTGTCTGTCTGTCTGTCTGTCTGTCTGTCTGTCTGTCTGTCTGTCTGTCTGTCTGTCTGTCTGTCTGTCTGTCTGTCTGTCTGTCTGTCTGTCTGTCTGTCTGTCTGTCTGTCTGTCTGTCTGTCTGTCTGTCTGTCTGTCTGTCTGTCTGTCTGTCTGTCTGTCTGTCTGTCTGTCTGTCTGTCTGTCTGTCTGTCTGTCTGTCTGTCTGTCTGTCTGTCTGTCTGTCTGTCTGTCTGTCTGTCTGTCTGTCTGTCTGTCTGTCTGTCTGTCTGTCTGTCTGTCTGTCTGTCTGTCTGTCTGTCTGTCTGTCTGTCTGTCTGTCTGTCTGTCTGTCTGTCTGTCTGTCTGTCTGTCTGTCTGTCTGTCTGTCTGTCTGTCTGTCTGTCTGTCTGTCTGTCTGTCTGTCTGTCTGTCTGTCTGTCTGTCTGTCTGTCTGTCTGTCTGTCTGTCTGTCTGTCTGTCTGTCTGTCTGTCTGTCTGTCTGTCTGTCTGTCTGTCTGTCTGTCTGTCTGTCTGTCTGTCTGTCTGTCTGTCTGTCTGTCTGTCTGTCTGTCTGTCTGTCTGTCTGTCTGTCTGTCTGTCTGTCTGTCTGTCTGTCTGTCTGTCTGTCTGTCTGTCTGTCTGTCTGTCTGTCTGTCTGTCTGTCTGTCTGTCTGTCTGTCTGTCTGTCTGTCTGTCTGTCTGTCTGTCTGTCTGTCTGTCTGTCTGTCTGTCTGTCTGTCTGTCTGTCTGTCTGTCTGTCTGTCTGTCTGTCTGTCTGTCTGTCTGTCTGTCTGTCTGTCTGTCTGTCTGTCTGTCTGTCTGTCTGTCTGTCTGTCTGTCTGTCTGTCTGTCTGTCTGTCTGTCTGTCTGTCTGTCTGTCTGTCTGTCTGTCTGTCTGTCTGTCTGTCTGTCTGTCTGTCTGTCTGTCTGTCTGTCTGTCTGTCTGTCTGTCTGTCTGTCTGTCTGTCTGTCTGTCTGTCTGTCTGTCTGTCTGTCTGTCTGTCTGTCTGTCTGTCTGTCTGTCTGTCTGTCTGTCTGTCTGTCTGTCTGTCTGTCTGTCTGTCTGTCTGTCTGTCTGTCTGTCTGTCTGTCTGTCTGTCTGTCTGTCTGTCTGTCTGTCTGTCTGTCTGTCTGTCTGTCTGTCTGTCTGTCTGTCTGTCTGTCTGTCTGTCTGTCTGTCTGTCTGTCTGTCTGTCTGTCTGTCTGTCTGTCTGTCTGTCTGTCTGTCTGTCTGTCTGTCTGTCTGTCTGTCTGTCTGTCTGTCTGTCTGTCTGTCTGTCTGTCTGTCTGTCTGTCTGTCTGTCTGTCTGTCTGTCTGTCTGTCTGTCTGTCTGTCTGTCTGTCTGTCTGTCTGTCTGTCTGTCTGTCTGTCTGTCTGTCTGTCTGTCTGTCTGTCTGTCTGTCTGTCTGTCTGTCTGTCTGTCTGTCTGTCTGTCTGTCTGTCTGTCTGTCTGTCTGTCTGTCTGTCTGTCTGTCTGTCTGTCTGTCTGTCTGTCTGTCTGTCTGTCTGTCTGTCTGTCTGTCTGTCTGTCTGTCTGTCTGTCTGTCTGTCTGTCTGTCTGTCTGTCTGTCTGTCTGTCTGTCTGTCTGTCTGTCTGTCTGTCTGTCTGTCTGTCTGTCTGTCTGTCTGTCTGTCTGTCTGTCTGTCTGTCTGTCTGTCTGTCTGTCTGTCTGTCTGTCTGTCTGTCTGTCTGTCTGTCTGTCTGTCTGTCTGTCTGTCTGTCTGTCTGTCTGTCTGTCTGTCTGTCTGTCTGTCTGTCTGTCTGTCTGTCTGTCTGTCTGTCTGTCTGTCTGTCTGTCTGTCTGTCTGTCTGTCTGTCTGTCTGTCTGTCTGTCTGTCTGTCTGTCTGTCTGTCTGTCTGTCTGTCTGTCTGTCTGTCTGTCTGTCTGTCTGTCTGTCTGTCTGTCTGTCTGTCTGTCTGTCTGTCTGTCTGTCTGTCTGTCTGTCTGTCTGTCTGTCTGTCTGTCTGTCTGTCTGTCTGTCTGTCTGTCTGTCTGTCTGTCTGTCTGTCTGTCTGTCTGTCTGTCTGTCTGTCTGTCTGTCTGTCTGTCTGTCTGTCTGTCTGTCTGTCTGTCTGTCTGTCTGTCTGTCTGTCTGTCTGTCTGTCTGTCTGTCTGTCTGTCTGTCTGTCTGTCTGTCTGTCTGTCTGTCTGTCTGTCTGTCTGTCTGTCTGTCTGTCTGTCTGTCTGTCTGTCTGTCTGTCTGTCTGTCTGTCTGTCTGTCTGTCTGTCTGTCTGTCTGTCTGTCTGTCTGTCTGTCTGTCTGTCTGTCTGTCTGTCTGTCTGTCTGTCTGTCTGTCTGTCTGTCTGTCTGTCTGTCTGTCTGTCTGTCTGTCTGTCTGTCTGTCTGTCTGTCTGTCTGTCTGTCTGTCTGTCTGTCTGTCTGTCTGTCTGTCTGTCTGTCTGTCTGTCTGTCTGTCTGTCTGTCTGTCTGTCTGTCTGTCTGTCTGTCTGTCTGTCTGTCTGTCTGTCTGTCTGTCTGTCTGTCTGTCTGTCTGTCTGTCTGTCTGTCTGTCTGTCTGTCTGTCTGTCTGTCTGTCTGTCTGTCTGTCTGTCTGTCTGTCTGTCTGTCTGTCTGTCTGTCTGTCTGTCTGTCTGTCTGTCTGTCTGTCTGTCTGTCTGTCTGTCTGTCTGTCTGTCTGTCTGTCTGTCTGTCTGTCTGTCTGTCTGTCTGTCTGTCTGTCTGTCTGTCTGTCTGTCTGTCTGTCTGTCTGTCTGTCTGTCTGTCTGTCTGTCTGTCTGTCTGTCTGTCTGTCTGTCTGTCTGTCTGTCTGTCTGTCTGTCTGTCTGTCTGTCTGTCTGTCTGTCTGTCTGTCTGTCTGTCTGTCTGTCTGTCTGTCTGTCTGTCTGTCTGTCTGTCTGTCTGTCTGTCTGTCTGTCTGTCTGTCTGTCTGTCTGTCTGTCTGTCTGTCTGTCTGTCTGTCTGTCTGTCTGTCTGTCTGTCTGTCTGTCTGTCTGTCTGTCTGTCTGTCTGTCTGTCTGTCTGTCTGTCTGTCTGTCTGTCTGTCTGTCTGTCTGTCTGTCTGTCTGTCTGTCTGTCTGTCTGTCTGTCTGTCTGTCTGTCTGTCTGTCTGTCTGTCTGTCTGTCTGTCTGTCTGTCTGTCTGTCTGTCTGTCTGTCTGTCTGTCTGTCTGTCTGTCTGTCTGTCTGTCTGTCTGTCTGTCTGTCTGTCTGTCTGTCTGTCTGTCTGTCTGTCTGTCTGTCTGTCTGTCTGTCTGTCTGTCTGTCTGTCTGTCTGTCTGTCTGTCTGTCTGTCTGTCTGTCTGTCTGTCTGTCTGTCTGTCTGTCTGTCTGTCTGTCTGTCTGTCTGTCTGTCTGTCTGTCTGTCTGTCTGTCTGTCTGTCTGTCTGTCTGTCTGTCTGTCTGTCTGTCTGTCTGTCTGTCTGTCTGTCTGTCTGTCTGTCTGTCTGTCTGTCTGTCTGTCTGTCTGTCTGTCTGTCTGTCTGTCTGTCTGTCTGTCTGTCTGTCTGTCTGTCTGTCTGTCTGTCTGTCTGTCTGTCTGTCTGTCTGTCTGTCTGTCTGTCTGTCTGTCTGTCTGTCTGTCTGTCTGTCTGTCTGTCTGTCTGTCTGTCTGTCTGTCTGTCTGTCTGTCTGTCTGTCTGTCTGTCTGTCTGTCTGTCTGTCTGTCTGTCTGTCTGTCTGTCTGTCTGTCTGTCTGTCTGTCTGTCTGTCTGTCTGTCTGTCTGTCTGTCTGTCTGTCTGTCTGTCTGTCTGTCTGTCTGTCTGTCTGTCTGTCTGTCTGTCTGTCTGTCTGTCTGTCTGTCTGTCTGTCTGTCTGTCTGTCTGTCTGTCTGTCTGTCTGTCTGTCTGTCTGTCTGTCTGTCTGTCTGTCTGTCTGTCTGTCTGTCTGTCTGTCTGTCTGTCTGTCTGTCTGTCTGTCTGTCTGTCTGTCTGTCTGTCTGTCTGTCTGTCTGTCTGTCTGTCTGTCTGTCTGTCTGTCTGTCTGTCTGTCTGTCTGTCTGTCTGTCTGTCTGTCTGTCTGTCTGTCTGTCTGTCTGTCTGTCTGTCTGTCTGTCTGTCTGTCTGTCTGTCTGTCTGTCTGTCTGTCTGTCTGTCTGTCTGTCTGTCTGTCTGTCTGTCTGTCTGTCTGTCTGTCTGTCTGTCTGTCTGTCTGTCTGTCTGTCTGTCTGTCTGTCTGTCTGTCTGTCTGTCTGTCTGTCTGTCTGTCTGTCTGTCTGTCTGTCTGTCTGTCTGTCTGTCTGTCTGTCTGTCTGTCTGTCTGTCTGTCTGTCTGTCTGTCTGTCTGTCTGTCTGTCTGTCTGTCTGTCTGTCTGTCTGTCTGTCTGTCTGTCTGTCTGTCTGTCTGTCTGTCTGTCTGTCTGTCTGTCTGTCTGTCTGTCTGTCTGTCTGTCTGTCTGTCTGTCTGTCTGTCTGTCTGTCTGTCTGTCTGTCTGTCTGTCTGTCTGTCTGTCTGTCTGTCTGTCTGTCTGTCTGTCTGTCTGTCTGTCTGTCTGTCTGTCTGTCTGTCTGTCTGTCTGTCTGTCTGTCTGTCTGTCTGTCTGTCTGTCTGTCTGTCTGTCTGTCTGTCTGTCTGTCTGTCTGTCTGTCTGTCTGTCTGTCTGTCTGTCTGTCTGTCTGTCTGTCTGTCTGTCTGTCTGTCTGTCTGTCTGTCTGTCTGTCTGTCTGTCTGTCTGTCTGTCTGTCTGTCTGTCTGTCTGTCTGTCTGTCTGTCTGTCTGTCTGTCTGTCTGTCTGTCTGTCTGTCTGTCTGTCTGTCTGTCTGTCTGTCTGTCTGTCTGTCTGTCTGTCTGTCTGTCTGTCTGTCTGTCTGTCTGTCTGTCTGTCTGTCTGTCTGTCTGTCTGTCTGTCTGTCTGTCTGTCTGTCTGTCTGTCTGTCTGTCTGTCTGTCTGTCTGTCTGTCTGTCTGTCTGTCTGTCTGTCTGTCTGTCTGTCTGTCTGTCTGTCTGTCTGTCTGTCTGTCTGTCTGTCTGTCTGTCTGTCTGTCTGTCTGTCTGTCTGTCTGTCTGTCTGTCTGTCTGTCTGTCTGTCTGTCTGTCTGTCTGTCTGTCTGTCTGTCTGTCTGTCTGTCTGTCTGTCTGTCTGTCTGTCTGTCTGTCTGTCTGTCTGTCTGTCTGTCTGTCTGTCTGTCTGTCTGTCTGTCTGTCTGTCTGTCTGTCTGTCTGTCTGTCTGTCTGTCTGTCTGTCTGTCTGTCTGTCTGTCTGTCTGTCTGTCTGTCTGTCTGTCTGTCTGTCTGTCTGTCTGTCTGTCTGTCTGTCTGTCTGTCTGTCTGTCTGTCTGTCTGTCTGTCTGTCTGTCTGTCTGTCTGTCTGTCTGTCTGTCTGTCTGTCTGTCTGTCTGTCTGTCTGTCTGTCTGTCTGTCTGTCTGTCTGTCTGTCTGTCTGTCTGTCTGTCTGTCTGTCTGTCTGTCTGTCTGTCTGTCTGTCTGTCTGTCTGTCTGTCTGTCTGTCTGTCTGTCTGTCTGTCTGTCTGTCTGTCTGTCTGTCTGTCTGTCTGTCTGTCTGTCTGTCTGTCTGTCTGTCTGTCTGTCTGTCTGTCTGTCTGTCTGTCTGTCTGTCTGTCTGTCTGTCTGTCTGTCTGTCTGTCTGTCTGTCTGTCTGTCTGTCTGTCTGTCTGTCTGTCTGTCTGTCTGTCTGTCTGTCTGTCTGTCTGTCTGTCTGTCTGTCTGTCTGTCTGTCTGTCTGTCTGTCTGTCTGTCTGTCTGTCTGTCTGTCTGTCTGTCTGTCTGTCTGTCTGTCTGTCTGTCTGTCTGTCTGTCTGTCTGTCTGTCTGTCTGTCTGTCTGTCTGTCTGTCTGTCTGTCTGTCTGTCTGTCTGTCTGTCTGTCTGTCTGTCTGTCTGTCTGTCTGTCTGTCTGTCTGTCTGTCTGTCTGTCTGTCTGTCTGTCTGTCTGTCTGTCTGTCTGTCTGTCTGTCTGTCTGTCTGTCTGTCTGTCTGTCTGTCTGTCTGTCTGTCTGTCTGTCTGTCTGTCTGTCTGTCTGTCTGTCTGTCTGTCTGTCTGTCTGTCTGTCTGTCTGTCTGTCTGTCTGTCTGTCTGTCTGTCTGTCTGTCTGTCTGTCTGTCTGTCTGTCTGTCTGTCTGTCTGTCTGTCTGTCTGTCTGTCTGTCTGTCTGTCTGTCTGTCTGTCTGTCTGTCTGTCTGTCTGTCTGTCTGTCTGTCTGTCTGTCTGTCTGTCTGTCTGTCTGTCTGTCTGTCTGTCTGTCTGTCTGTCTGTCTGTCTGTCTGTCTGTCTGTCTGTCTGTCTGTCTGTCTGTCTGTCTGTCTGTCTGTCTGTCTGTCTGTCTGTCTGTCTGTCTGTCTGTCTGTCTGTCTGTCTGTCTGTCTGTCTGTCTGTCTGTCTGTCTGTCTGTCTGTCTGTCTGTCTGTCTGTCTGTCTGTCTGTCTGTCTGTCTGTCTGTCTGTCTGTCTGTCTGTCTGTCTGTCTGTCTGTCTGTCTGTCTGTCTGTCTGTCTGTCTGTCTGTCTGTCTGTCTGTCTGTCTGTCTGTCTGTCTGTCTGTCTGTCTGTCTGTCTGTCTGTCTGTCTGTCTGTCTGTCTGTCTGTCTGTCTGTCTGTCTGTCTGTCTGTCTGTCTGTCTGTCTGTCTGTCTGTCTGTCTGTCTGTCTGTCTGTCTGTCTGTCTGTCTGTCTGTCTGTCTGTCTGTCTGTCTGTCTGTCTGTCTGTCTGTCTGTCTGTCTGTCTGTCTGTCTGTCTGTCTGTCTGTCTGTCTGTCTGTCTGTCTGTCTGTCTGTCTGTCTGTCTGTCTGTCTGTCTGTCTGTCTGTCTGTCTGTCTGTCTGTCTGTCTGTCTGTCTGTCTGTCTGTCTGTCTGTCTGTCTGTCTGTCTGTCTGTCTGTCTGTCTGTCTGTCTGTCTGTCTGTCTGTCTGTCTGTCTGTCTGTCTGTCTGTCTGTCTGTCTGTCTGTCTGTCTGTCTGTCTGTCTGTCTGTCTGTCTGTCTGTCTGTCTGTCTGTCTGTCTGTCTGTCTGTCTGTCTGTCTGTCTGTCTGTCTGTCTGTCTGTCTGTCTGTCTGTCTGTCTGTCTGTCTGTCTGTCTGTCTGTCTGTCTGTCTGTCTGTCTGTCTGTCTGTCTGTCTGTCTGTCTGTCTGTCTGTCTGTCTGTCTGTCTGTCTGTCTGTCTGTCTGTCTGTCTGTCTGTCTGTCTGTCTGTCTGTCTGTCTGTCTGTCTGTCTGTCTGTCTGTCTGTCTGTCTGTCTGTCTGTCTGTCTGTCTGTCTGTCTGTCTGTCTGTCTGTCTGTCTGTCTGTCTGTCTGTCTGTCTGTCTGTCTGTCTGTCTGTCTGTCTGTCTGTCTGTCTGTCTGTCTGTCTGTCTGTCTGTCTGTCTGTCTGTCTGTCTGTCTGTCTGTCTGTCTGTCTGTCTGTCTGTCTGTCTGTCTGTCTGTCTGTCTGTCTGTCTGTCTGTCTGTCTGTCTGTCTGTCTGTCTGTCTGTCTGTCTGTCTGTCTGTCTGTCTGTCTGTCTGTCTGTCTGTCTGTCTGTCTGTCTGTCTGTCTGTCTGTCTGTCTGTCTGTCTGTCTGTCTGTCTGTCTGTCTGTCTGTCTGTCTGTCTGTCTGTCTGTCTGTCTGTCTGTCTGTCTGTCTGTCTGTCTGTCTGTCTGTCTGTCTGTCTGTCTGTCTGTCTGTCTGTCTGTCTGTCTGTCTGTCTGTCTGTCTGTCTGTCTGTCTGTCTGTCTGTCTGTCTGTCTGTCTGTCTGTCTGTCTGTCTGTCTGTCTGTCTGTCTGTCTGTCTGTCTGTCTGTCTGTCTGTCTGTCTGTCTGTCTGTCTGTCTGTCTGTCTGTCTGTCTGTCTGTCTGTCTGTCTGTCTGTCTGTCTGTCTGTCTGTCTGTCTGTCTGTCTGTCTGTCTGTCTGTCTGTCTGTCTGTCTGTCTGTCTGTCTGTCTGTCTGTCTGTCTGTCTGTCTGTCTGTCTGTCTGTCTGTCTGTCTGTCTGTCTGTCTGTCTGTCTGTCTGTCTGTCTGTCTGTCTGTCTGTCTGTCTGTCTGTCTGTCTGTCTGTCTGTCTGTCTGTCTGTCTGTCTGTCTGTCTGTCTGTCTGTCTGTCTGTCTGTCTGTCTGTCTGTCTGTCTGTCTGTCTGTCTGTCTGTCTGTCTGTCTGTCTGTCTGTCTGTCTGTCTGTCTGTCTGTCTGTCTGTCTGTCTGTCTGTCTGTCTGTCTGTCTGTCTGTCTGTCTGTCTGTCTGTCTGTCTGTCTGTCTGTCTGTCTGTCTGTCTGTCTGTCTGTCTGTCTGTCTGTCTGTCTGTCTGTCTGTCTGTCTGTCTGTCTGTCTGTCTGTCTGTCTGTCTGTCTGTCTGTCTGTCTGTCTGTCTGTCTGTCTGTCTGTCTGTCTGTCTGTCTGTCTGTCTGTCTGTCTGTCTGTCTGTCTGTCTGTCTGTCTGTCTGTCTGTCTGTCTGTCTGTCTGTCTGTCTGTCTGTCTGTCTGTCTGTCTGTCTGTCTGTCTGTCTGTCTGTCTGTCTGTCTGTCTGTCTGTCTGTCTGTCTGTCTGTCTGTCTGTCTGTCTGTCTGTCTGTCTGTCTGTCTGTCTGTCTGTCTGTCTGTCTGTCTGTCTGTCTGTCTGTCTGTCTGTCTGTCTGTCTGTCTGTCTGTCTGTCTGTCTGTCTGTCTGTCTGTCTGTCTGTCTGTCTGTCTGTCTGTCTGTCTGTCTGTCTGTCTGTCTGTCTGTCTGTCTGTCTGTCTGTCTGTCTGTCTGTCTGTCTGTCTGTCTGTCTGTCTGTCTGTCTGTCTGTCTGTCTGTCTGTCTGTCTGTCTGTCTGTCTGTCTGTCTGTCTGTCTGTCTGTCTGTCTGTCTGTCTGTCTGTCTGTCTGTCTGTCTGTCTGTCTGTCTGTCTGTCTGTCTGTCTGTCTGTCTGTCTGTCTGTCTGTCTGTCTGTCTGTCTGTCTGTCTGTCTGTCTGTCTGTCTGTCTGTCTGTCTGTCTGTCTGTCTGTCTGTCTGTCTGTCTGTCTGTCTGTCTGTCTGTCTGTCTGTCTGTCTGTCTGTCTGTCTGTCTGTCTGTCTGTCTGTCTGTCTGTCTGTCTGTCTGTCTGTCTGTCTGTCTGTCTGTCTGTCTGTCTGTCTGTCTGTCTGTCTGTCTGTCTGTCTGTCTGTCTGTCTGTCTGTCTGTCTGTCTGTCTGTCTGTCTGTCTGTCTGTCTGTCTGTCTGTCTGTCTGTCTGTCTGTCTGTCTGTCTGTCTGTCTGTCTGTCTGTCTGTCTGTCTGTCTGTCTGTCTGTCTGTCTGTCTGTCTGTCTGTCTGTCTGTCTGTCTGTCTGTCTGTCTGTCTGTCTGTCTGTCTGTCTGTCTGTCTGTCTGTCTGTCTGTCTGTCTGTCTGTCTGTCTGTCTGTCTGTCTGTCTGTCTGTCTGTCTGTCTGTCTGTCTGTCTGTCTGTCTGTCTGTCTGTCTGTCTGTCTGTCTGTCTGTCTGTCTGTCTGTCTGTCTGTCTGTCTGTCTGTCTGTCTGTCTGTCTGTCTGTCTGTCTGTCTGTCTGTCTGTCTGTCTGTCTGTCTGTCTGTCTGTCTGTCTGTCTGTCTGTCTGTCTGTCTGTCTGTCTGTCTGTCTGTCTGTCTGTCTGTCTGTCTGTCTGTCTGTCTGTCTGTCTGTCTGTCTGTCTGTCTGTCTGTCTGTCTGTCTGTCTGTCTGTCTGTCTGTCTGTCTGTCTGTCTGTCTGTCTGTCTGTCTGTCTGTCTGTCTGTCTGTCTGTCTGTCTGTCTGTCTGTCTGTCTGTCTGTCTGTCTGTCTGTCTGTCTGTCTGTCTGTCTGTCTGTCTGTCTGTCTGTCTGTCTGTCTGTCTGTCTGTCTGTCTGTCTGTCTGTCTGTCTGTCTGTCTGTCTGTCTGTCTGTCTGTCTGTCTGTCTGTCTGTCTGTCTGTCTGTCTGTCTGTCTGTCTGTCTGTCTGTCTGTCTGTCTGTCTGTCTGTCTGTCTGTCTGTCTGTCTGTCTGTCTGTCTGTCTGTCTGTCTGTCTGTCTGTCTGTCTGTCTGTCTGTCTGTCTGTCTGTCTGTCTGTCTGTCTGTCTGTCTGTCTGTCTGTCTGTCTGTCTGTCTGTCTGTCTGTCTGTCTGTCTGTCTGTCTGTCTGTCTGTCTGTCTGTCTGTCTGTCTGTCTGTCTGTCTGTCTGTCTGTCTGTCTGTCTGTCTGTCTGTCTGTCTGTCTGTCTGTCTGTCTGTCTGTCTGTCTGTCTGTCTGTCTGTCTGTCTGTCTGTCTGTCTGTCTGTCTGTCTGTCTGTCTGTCTGTCTGTCTGTCTGTCTGTCTGTCTGTCTGTCTGTCTGTCTGTCTGTCTGTCTGTCTGTCTGTCTGTCTGTCTGTCTGTCTGTCTGTCTGTCTGTCTGTCTGTCTGTCTGTCTGTCTGTCTGTCTGTCTGTCTGTCTGTCTGTCTGTCTGTCTGTCTGTCTGTCTGTCTGTCTGTCTGTCTGTCTGTCTGTCTGTCTGTCTGTCTGTCTGTCTGTCTGTCTGTCTGTCTGTCTGTCTGTCTGTCTGTCTGTCTGTCTGTCTGTCTGTCTGTCTGTCTGTCTGTCTGTCTGTCTGTCTGTCTGTCTGTCTGTCTGTCTGTCTGTCTGTCTGTCTGTCTGTCTGTCTGTCTGTCTGTCTGTCTGTCTGTCTGTCTGTCTGTCTGTCTGTCTGTCTGTCTGTCTGTCTGTCTGTCTGTCTGTCTGTCTGTCTGTCTGTCTGTCTGTCTGTCTGTCTGTCTGTCTGTCTGTCTGTCTGTCTGTCTGTCTGTCTGTCTGTCTGTCTGTCTGTCTGTCTGTCTGTCTGTCTGTCTGTCTGTCTGTCTGTCTGTCTGTCTGTCTGTCTGTCTGTCTGTCTGTCTGTCTGTCTGTCTGTCTGTCTGTCTGTCTGTCTGTCTGTCTGTCTGTCTGTCTGTCTGTCTGTCTGTCTGTCTGTCTGTCTGTCTGTCTGTCTGTCTGTCTGTCTGTCTGTCTGTCTGTCTGTCTGTCTGTCTGTCTGTCTGTCTGTCTGTCTGTCTGTCTGTCTGTCTGTCTGTCTGTCTGTCTGTCTGTCTGTCTGTCTGTCTGTCTGTCTGTCTGTCTGTCTGTCTGTCTGTCTGTCTGTCTGTCTGTCTGTCTGTCTGTCTGTCTGTCTGTCTGTCTGTCTGTCTGTCTGTCTGTCTGTCTGTCTGTCTGTCTGTCTGTCTGTCTGTCTGTCTGTCTGTCTGTCTGTCTGTCTGTCTGTCTGTCTGTCTGTCTGTCTGTCTGTCTGTCTGTCTGTCTGTCTGTCTGTCTGTCTGTCTGTCTGTCTGTCTGTCTGTCTGTCTGTCTGTCTGTCTGTCTGTCTGTCTGTCTGTCTGTCTGTCTGTCTGTCTGTCTGTCTGTCTGTCTGTCTGTCTGTCTGTCTGTCTGTCTGTCTGTCTGTCTGTCTGTCTGTCTGTCTGTCTGTCTGTCTGTCTGTCTGTCTGTCTGTCTGTCTGTCTGTCTGTCTGTCTGTCTGTCTGTCTGTCTGTCTGTCTGTCTGTCTGTCTGTCTGTCTGTCTGTCTGTCTGTCTGTCTGTCTGTCTGTCTGTCTGTCTGTCTGTCTGTCTGTCTGTCTGTCTGTCTGTCTGTCTGTCTGTCTGTCTGTCTGTCTGTCTGTCTGTCTGTCTGTCTGTCTGTCTGTCTGTCTGTCTGTCTGTCTGTCTGTCTGTCTGTCTGTCTGTCTGTCTGTCTGTCTGTCTGTCTGTCTGTCTGTCTGTCTGTCTGTCTGTCTGTCTGTCTGTCTGTCTGTCTGTCTGTCTGTCTGTCTGTCTGTCTGTCTGTCTGTCTGTCTGTCTGTCTGTCTGTCTGTCTGTCTGTCTGTCTGTCTGTCTGTCTGTCTGTCTGTCTGTCTGTCTGTCTGTCTGTCTGTCTGTCTGTCTGTCTGTCTGTCTGTCTGTCTGTCTGTCTGTCTGTCTGTCTGTCTGTCTGTCTGTCTGTCTGTCTGTCTGTCTGTCTGTCTGTCTGTCTGTCTGTCTGTCTGTCTGTCTGTCTGTCTGTCTGTCTGTCTGTCTGTCTGTCTGTCTGTCTGTCTGTCTGTCTGTCTGTCTGTCTGTCTGTCTGTCTGTCTGTCTGTCTGTCTGTCTGTCTGTCTGTCTGTCTGTCTGTCTGTCTGTCTGTCTGTCTGTCTGTCTGTCTGTCTGTCTGTCTGTCTGTCTGTCTGTCTGTCTGTCTGTCTGTCTGTCTGTCTGTCTGTCTGTCTGTCTGTCTGTCTGTCTGTCTGTCTGTCTGTCTGTCTGTCTGTCTGTCTGTCTGTCTGTCTGTCTGTCTGTCTGTCTGTCTGTCTGTCTGTCTGTCTGTCTGTCTGTCTGTCTGTCTGTCTGTCTGTCTGTCTGTCTGTCTGTCTGTCTGTCTGTCTGTCTGTCTGTCTGTCTGTCTGTCTGTCTGTCTGTCTGTCTGTCTGTCTGTCTGTCTGTCTGTCTGTCTGTCTGTCTGTCTGTCTGTCTGTCTGTCTGTCTGTCTGTCTGTCTGTCTGTCTGTCTGTCTGTCTGTCTGTCTGTCTGTCTGTCTGTCTGTCTGTCTGTCTGTCTGTCTGTCTGTCTGTCTGTCTGTCTGTCTGTCTGTCTGTCTGTCTGTCTGTCTGTCTGTCTGTCTGTCTGTCTGTCTGTCTGTCTGTCTGTCTGTCTGTCTGTCTGTCTGTCTGTCTGTCTGTCTGTCTGTCTGTCTGTCTGTCTGTCTGTCTGTCTGTCTGTCTGTCTGTCTGTCTGTCTGTCTGTCTGTCTGTCTGTCTGTCTGTCTGTCTGTCTGTCTGTCTGTCTGTCTGTCTGTCTGTCTGTCTGTCTGTCTGTCTGTCTGTCTGTCTGTCTGTCTGTCTGTCTGTCTGTCTGTCTGTCTGTCTGTCTGTCTGTCTGTCTGTCTGTCTGTCTGTCTGTCTGTCTGTCTGTCTGTCTGTCTGTCTGTCTGTCTGTCTGTCTGTCTGTCTGTCTGTCTGTCTGTCTGTCTGTCTGTCTGTCTGTCTGTCTGTCTGTCTGTCTGTCTGTCTGTCTGTCTGTCTGTCTGTCTGTCTGTCTGTCTGTCTGTCTGTCTGTCTGTCTGTCTGTCTGTCTGTCTGTCTGTCTGTCTGTCTGTCTGTCTGTCTGTCTGTCTGTCTGTCTGTCTGTCTGTCTGTCTGTCTGTCTGTCTGTCTGTCTGTCTGTCTGTCTGTCTGTCTGTCTGTCTGTCTGTCTGTCTGTCTGTCTGTCTGTCTGTCTGTCTGTCTGTCTGTCTGTCTGTCTGTCTGTCTGTCTGTCTGTCTGTCTGTCTGTCTGTCTGTCTGTCTGTCTGTCTGTCTGTCTGTCTGTCTGTCTGTCTGTCTGTCTGTCTGTCTGTCTGTCTGTCTGTCTGTCTGTCTGTCTGTCTGTCTGTCTGTCTGTCTGTCTGTCTGTCTGTCTGTCTGTCTGTCTGTCTGTCTGTCTGTCTGTCTGTCTGTCTGTCTGTCTGTCTGTCTGTCTGTCTGTCTGTCTGTCTGTCTGTCTGTCTGTCTGTCTGTCTGTCTGTCTGTCTGTCTGTCTGTCTGTCTGTCTGTCTGTCTGTCTGTCTGTCTGTCTGTCTGTCTGTCTGTCTGTCTGTCTGTCTGTCTGTCTGTCTGTCTGTCTGTCTGTCTGTCTGTCTGTCTGTCTGTCTGTCTGTCTGTCTGTCTGTCTGTCTGTCTGTCTGTCTGTCTGTCTGTCTGTCTGTCTGTCTGTCTGTCTGTCTGTCTGTCTGTCTGTCTGTCTGTCTGTCTGTCTGTCTGTCTGTCTGTCTGTCTGTCTGTCTGTCTGTCTGTCTGTCTGTCTGTCTGTCTGTCTGTCTGTCTGTCTGTCTGTCTGTCTGTCTGTCTGTCTGTCTGTCTGTCTGTCTGTCTGTCTGTCTGTCTGTCTGTCTGTCTGTCTGTCTGTCTGTCTGTCTGTCTGTCTGTCTGTCTGTCTGTCTGTCTGTCTGTCTGTCTGTCTGTCTGTCTGTCTGTCTGTCTGTCTGTCTGTCTGTCTGTCTGTCTGTCTGTCTGTCTGTCTGTCTGTCTGTCTGTCTGTCTGTCTGTCTGTCTGTCTGTCTGTCTGTCTGTCTGTCTGTCTGTCTGTCTGTCTGTCTGTCTGTCTGTCTGTCTGTCTGTCTGTCTGTCTGTCTGTCTGTCTGTCTGTCTGTCTGTCTGTCTGTCTGTCTGTCTGTCTGTCTGTCTGTCTGTCTGTCTGTCTGTCTGTCTGTCTGTCTGTCTGTCTGTCTGTCTGTCTGTCTGTCTGTCTGTCTGTCTGTCTGTCTGTCTGTCTGTCTGTCTGTCTGTCTGTCTGTCTGTCTGTCTGTCTGTCTGTCTGTCTGTCTGTCTGTCTGTCTGTCTGTCTGTCTGTCTGTCTGTCTGTCTGTCTGTCTGTCTGTCTGTCTGTCTGTCTGTCTGTCTGTCTGTCTGTCTGTCTGTCTGTCTGTCTGTCTGTCTGTCTGTCTGTCTGTCTGTCTGTCTGTCTGTCTGTCTGTCTGTCTGTCTGTCTGTCTGTCTGTCTGTCTGTCTGTCTGTCTGTCTGTCTGTCTGTCTGTCTGTCTGTCTGTCTGTCTGTCTGTCTGTCTGTCTGTCTGTCTGTCTGTCTGTCTGTCTGTCTGTCTGTCTGTCTGTCTGTCTGTCTGTCTGTCTGTCTGTCTGTCTGTCTGTCTGTCTGTCTGTCTGTCTGTCTGTCTGTCTGTCTGTCTGTCTGTCTGTCTGTCTGTCTGTCTGTCTGTCTGTCTGTCTGTCTGTCTGTCTGTCTGTCTGTCTGTCTGTCTGTCTGTCTGTCTGTCTGTCTGTCTGTCTGTCTGTCTGTCTGTCTGTCTGTCTGTCTGTCTGTCTGTCTGTCTGTCTGTCTGTCTGTCTGTCTGTCTGTCTGTCTGTCTGTCTGTCTGTCTGTCTGTCTGTCTGTCTGTCTGTCTGTCTGTCTGTCTGTCTGTCTGTCTGTCTGTCTGTCTGTCTGTCTGTCTGTCTGTCTGTCTGTCTGTCTGTCTGTCTGTCTGTCTGTCTGTCTGTCTGTCTGTCTGTCTGTCTGTCTGTCTGTCTGTCTGTCTGTCTGTCTGTCTGTCTGTCTGTCTGTCTGTCTGTCTGTCTGTCTGTCTGTCTGTCTGTCTGTCTGTCTGTCTGTCTGTCTGTCTGTCTGTCTGTCTGTCTGTCTGTCTGTCTGTCTGTCTGTCTGTCTGTCTGTCTGTCTGTCTGTCTGTCTGTCTGTCTGTCTGTCTGTCTGTCTGTCTGTCTGTCTGTCTGTCTGTCTGTCTGTCTGTCTGTCTGTCTGTCTGTCTGTCTGTCTGTCTGTCTGTCTGTCTGTCTGTCTGTCTGTCTGTCTGTCTGTCTGTCTGTCTGTCTGTCTGTCTGTCTGTCTGTCTGTCTGTCTGTCTGTCTGTCTGTCTGTCTGTCTGTCTGTCTGTCTGTCTGTCTGTCTGTCTGTCTGTCTGTCTGTCTGTCTGTCTGTCTGTCTGTCTGTCTGTCTGTCTGTCTGTCTGTCTGTCTGTCTGTCTGTCTGTCTGTCTGTCTGTCTGTCTGTCTGTCTGTCTGTCTGTCTGTCTGTCTGTCTGTCTGTCTGTCTGTCTGTCTGTCTGTCTGTCTGTCTGTCTGTCTGTCTGTCTGTCTGTCTGTCTGTCTGTCTGTCTGTCTGTCTGTCTGTCTGTCTGTCTGTCTGTCTGTCTGTCTGTCTGTCTGTCTGTCTGTCTGTCTGTCTGTCTGTCTGTCTGTCTGTCTGTCTGTCTGTCTGTCTGTCTGTCTGTCTGTCTGTCTGTCTGTCTGTCTGTCTGTCTGTCTGTCTGTCTGTCTGTCTGTCTGTCTGTCTGTCTGTCTGTCTGTCTGTCTGTCTGTCTGTCTGTCTGTCTGTCTGTCTGTCTGTCTGTCTGTCTGTCTGTCTGTCTGTCTGTCTGTCTGTCTGTCTGTCTGTCTGTCTGTCTGTCTGTCTGTCTGTCTGTCTGTCTGTCTGTCTGTCTGTCTGTCTGTCTGTCTGTCTGTCTGTCTGTCTGTCTGTCTGTCTGTCTGTCTGTCTGTCTGTCTGTCTGTCTGTCTGTCTGTCTGTCTGTCTGTCTGTCTGTCTGTCTGTCTGTCTGTCTGTCTGTCTGTCTGTCTGTCTGTCTGTCTGTCTGTCTGTCTGTCTGTCTGTCTGTCTGTCTGTCTGTCTGTCTGTCTGTCTGTCTGTCTGTCTGTCTGTCTGTCTGTCTGTCTGTCTGTCTGTCTGTCTGTCTGTCTGTCTGTCTGTCTGTCTGTCTGTCTGTCTGTCTGTCTGTCTGTCTGTCTGTCTGTCTGTCTGTCTGTCTGTCTGTCTGTCTGTCTGTCTGTCTGTCTGTCTGTCTGTCTGTCTGTCTGTCTGTCTGTCTGTCTGTCTGTCTGTCTGTCTGTCTGTCTGTCTGTCTGTCTGTCTGTCTGTCTGTCTGTCTGTCTGTCTGTCTGTCTGTCTGTCTGTCTGTCTGTCTGTCTGTCTGTCTGTCTGTCTGTCTGTCTGTCTGTCTGTCTGTCTGTCTGTCTGTCTGTCTGTCTGTCTGTCTGTCTGTCT